>QLOD02000017.1:1471400-1482407 GCA_003260245.2 Sideroxylon spinosum | reverse complement strand
GGGGGGGGGGGGGGGGGGGGGGGGGGGGTTTTGTGGTTGAAGGCAATTCTAATAACTCAAGACCAAGGACTTGGACACCGCAGTGAACTTCCATTGCAAAACTCGACGTCTATTTTTATCTACTAGGAGGGGGACATTGTTTAGTTTTTATGGGGTGTAAGCTCAATAAGCTTTAGTTAGGAACCAGTTTGATCTCAAAATCAGCCAGTTAGGGGGTTGATTTATTGCCATGATAGAGACAAGCAGCAACTTTAATGGCTGCTAATTAAACTCCTTCAACTGAACCTTTGCACCTTCAGGTCCCATTTTCTACTATTACTTTATGAGGCATTCCTGCCGTTGTATGCTGTTAACTTATTTACCATTCTTAAAGTACACTTTATCATCCTTTTTTTATTTATTTATTTAACTTCTTTGATTTTACCTAGAAATGTGTGAAATTGAAAAATGACTCCAATATCAACCTTTTTTTTTTTTTTTTTTTTTCAATAGCTAGTGTTATCCTGAAGGAATAAGATCATAAAAGCCATAATCATGGATGGTAAGTATCTAGTGCACTAAAGCCTGGTCTCTTCCTTTTTTTGCGTTCTATTTTTGTTAAGAAGAAGCATTCCCATTAATAGGCACTAAAAGAAGGCACAACTCTGCCTGATAAACAAGAACAAGTTCACGCCCATCAAAAAGGAAGTCCCAGGTCCCTGGTTAAGCTTGAGTTATAAGAGAGAAAAATATCAAATAGGTGAACACTTTGGCAATGCACCCAGTGGAGAAAGGCTAGGATGTTAAAAGTTTTTACCAAGTTAACCTATGGCAAGGCAGGATTAAGATCAATAGTTCAAGCATTAATGTTGATGACTCAATCTACTATTCCCAAATAATAATACTGAAAAGTGAGAATTTAGTGCACAAGACTTCCTCACAGAGGTTAAATTGTACACAACCATACCCCAAGCAAAAAGGCTGTTTCCCAAATAACAAAAAAGGAAAAATAGAAATAAAGTGTTTCAGCTTGTCAGTTGCAGTGAATTTTTTAATAAGCTTTCATTAAAAGTCTGTATTGCTCATCACCGTTATTGGTTGCAGTGATTTTGTTAAAAGTAAAAAAAGAAAACAATAAGGAGCAAAAAAACCATGCTACATCTAAAAGGGGGAAAAAGGACAGGCGGAAAAAAGGAAAAAAAAATTCAAATATACCTCACTCACTAACTGCTTTGCAGGTCCCCTCCATGGAACTTTGCCCGGACTCATTAGCATGTGGCTGTGCTCTTTGACAAATTTGGTGACAATCCACTTTTCTCCGTCTCTTAGAGCTAACCTTATCATTGCTTGACATCCTTCTCTAGTAACTGGGGGAGGGGGAAGGACTCTATCCTTTCTGCAGACGTACTTCTTTGCACGAAATCCCTCTTTTGAACAAACAAAATCCTGACCTATAACCTGATTATTCACTCTTGAACGACGATTATGATGAATACGTACAGTGAAACCAACTCGCCTACCATAGGCAAGATAAAATTCTCTGGCTTCATCTCTTGAATTAAACTCCATGCCAATATATGGTTCTAGAGCTTCCACATTTGAGGACAGTTCTTCAATAGTTTGTCCTATCATCTTGTCATCTTCACTCACACAAAAATCAAAATTATTTGGATGCTCATTGTCTATCCTTTTGTGTTCTCCATAGCTTTCTACTTGCACATCTAAGTCACTCTCGTCTGAATCAAATCCATTACTAGACGAATTCTCCATTGAGCTACAATGAATATTGGTAATGATTAAGAGCTAATATAAACTTTAGAAAAAAATTCATAATAATTAAATTTAATTATTAATAGGATGCATTAAGAACCACATTAAAATCACATTGCAATATTATAGTATCATGTCAATTATACTAAGGATGCGTTTGGAGCTTCAAAAAACAATAAGAAACTTAGTTTGAATAATTTTGTGGCATTTGGAGCTCAATTACCAAATCACATTTTTCAGAGATGAATAGTTTCGTTCAAACGGATTTTCGTCCGTTCGAATAGATTTCGGCAAAAACTTTTTGAGTTGTGCGTCAGAATTTTTTGAAATAAATTTGTTTGAACGGATTTGTAGTCTGTTCCAATGGATTTCGTCAGAAATGTTTGACTTTTTTGTCAAACTTTTTTGAAAGTAGTTGAAAAGTCTTGTGAGATTTGTAGAAATGTTATTGGGGTTTGTAGAAATCTTATTTGGATTTGTAAAATTTATTGGGATACATAGAGATATATAACAATTTATAGAATTTTACGAAGTACGAGGTAGAAAAAATTTGTTAGAAATTTTTAGAGATTTTCAGATTTTTTAGACTCTTTTTGTTTATCAGAACACTAAATAGACCCTAAAAAGAGCACCCCACGATAATCATTCAAAATAACCAAAGTCAAACACAAATGCAATGCTATCACACCATTCCTCCTTGATTACCCGAGTGGTTGGTTAGTTCACCCATCATCACATTTAAGTAATTTAACCCTTTTTAGTTATTGCAGCGTTTGCTTCAGAAGGTTTTCACCACTTAAATCTAAATATATGATCTGTCCCCTTACCTATAACTCTTGTGCTTATCCAATTAAGTGCACATTGTTGAAAATTGTTATTACCAAAAGGACTATAAGTCAGTTGTGTTCACATTTGAAGCTTAATTAGCTTGAACAATTAGCACTCCTCTCCAACCAGCTAAGCACATTCACTTTCAGAATGAATACTCCCATAGTTGGAAACTAAACTAAATAATTGTTTAAAAAAGAGGCTCCAATTGTAAAAGTACAATAAAATTGAGCAAACAAAATTCTCTCAAATTTTTATCAATAAATTACAAAGATCCCAAATAAAAGAGCATAATAATACTTCAATGAATACAAAAGACAAACATAATCGTGGCACATGAAATTTAACCCACTATTAGAATTCTTCACTTCTTCAAAGATATCTTTGTAAAATGATAGTATATGCATGTATAGATATAGAGAGATGGAATTTTACAAGCTTACTGTCGCAAAAAGGAACATGAAACGACCAGCTCAAGAGTCAAATTCGAAAACTCAGATCAATCTCCGATTGTTCCCATTGTGGGGGCTCCGATTTCGGAGAATGAGAGAGATCTTCCGAGAGTGGTAATGCAATTCAGCGACCAGTGAGAGTACAAACCACGCGCCTTTTGGCGAAGAAATGTGGAAAAACAATGTTCCATATATACACACACTAAATAGTGATATAAATAAGTCGGGTCGGGATCTGACCCTAGTTAGCCCACCCCGGGTGGTCCGATTCCATTCCGGGGTCAGGTTGGGCCAGGATCAAGAAATTCGCCCTGACCCGTTCTATTAACCCTCTGTATTTTTTTAATATTTTTAATGAAATTAGAAAAATGTAAAATATTATAATCATTTAATTGATCTTGAAAAAATTAATATAATTTTAATTCCATTTAATATTTAAAAAATTGTAATAAATAATTTTATTTAAAAAATTTATATTCAAAAATAAAAACACAAATAAATTACAAATAAAATGAAATCATTTAATTGATAAAAAATTTTAATTAATAAATAGTTTTATTTTTTATTATTAATAAATAAAAATTTTAATTAAAAATTAATAATTTTATTAATAATAAATAATTATTTACCTAGATAGAGAGAAAGGGAAGTGAGTAGGATGGAACCTACCACAGGAGAAGGAAAAAAAAATAGTGCTGGTTACATTGTAGTTGGAGGGGGGAGAGGGAGAGAGAAGGGGAGAGAGGGGGGTGTGAGGTGGGTGAGAAAGACAAATTGACTAAAAAAGAGACGGGCGAAATAAGGTTGGACAATTAGATCAAGTCATAGGTCGACATAAAATGACTTAAGTCTCTATCTAGGTGACGAGAGCGAGATTATATGGACAATAAAGGACATGACCGAGATTATATAGACAATAAAAGATGAGTTGGTTGGGTCAGATCTCAAACAAATCCATTCTATTTACATCCCTAAATGTATGTTACGAGAATTCAATTTTATCAATATTTTGTATGCAATGGGCAGTCATAGATTTAGGGAGCACCTCTAATGGTTACGTGGTGTTGTTGTTAAATGGGCAATTGGGATTTTCTTTTCTTTTCTTCCTTTTTTTTTTTTTTTTTAGAGTACAAGGGTGGGGTGCAAATATAAAAAATTTATTATTAAAATGCATATTTTCATATGGACTAATATTGTATTTATGATAATGCAAATCTTGAAGTGCATAAATCTTAAAATTACAATTTAAAAATACAATATATCAAAAAAAAAAAAAGAAGAGAGAGAGGGACAGAAGAAAACTTATTATCAAAATATTATTTTAACATAAATGAAATCATATTATTAATATACGACATCTAACAGTATTTGTATAATATTTTTTTTAGATAAAATTTGATCAATTTTTTAGTCTTTTAAGAGGAAAAAAAGGGGGAAAAAAATCCAAGAACAAAGTACAACACATCGTTATGGATCACAAGTTATAATTTGATCCTACCATTGATGTGAAAATTTTAGCGTATCAAAATTAAACTCTTCTCTACAATGCAATCTTGCCAAAGTTATATGCCTTGCTCTCCGTCCACTAAACATAAAGCGTGTCAAGAGGGATACCATCATAACTAGGGGAGGACAAAGGAAAACCAGGTTGCACAAAAGACCCAACGAATTTGGAACCTCAGCCAACCCAAACCAGAGCCGATTAATTTGGTTCAGTTCTAGCGAAGAGTTGGTCCGGTTATAGGTCTAAAAATTACCATCTCAATTATTTTGATTCAAATCTGGGTCTTAATATATATATGAAATCGACCCCGTTTAACCTAATCTAATCCGATATTAAAGCATTATTTTATACACAAAAACGTTGATATACTACTGACATGAATCGAATTGGGTTGGTTCAATTCGATTCTATAGCATTGCTTGGTTCGATCCTGGATCTAATTTTTTGAACCAGTAAAACATGCATCGGCTTTTTATTTTTCATGAACCGTACCATGCACACGTTCAACCATAATACATTGATATATATATATATATATAAACACGAATGTGTGTGTGAACAATGCTAAATTTACTCTTATCTCTAATTTCTTACCATCTTCATTGCTTCAAATACCGAACAAGCTGCATCAATAAATAGAAATTTACACCTAAAAAAAAAAATGTCCAGTCCCGACTTGGGGGCTGTTTAGCCGCCTATCAACTACCAAAAGTTACAAAAAGTTTATATTTTCTTTCAATCAAATTTTACCAGATATCACTTTTACATCAAATCTTTATACTTGGGGACTGTTTAGCCGCCCATCAACTACCAAAAGTTACAAAAAATTTATATTTTCTTTCAATTAAATTTTACCAGATATCACTTTTACATCAAATCTTTATACTCTTATTGTACTTTTTGATTAATTTTTTTTTCAACCAAACACTTCCTCGAACTGAAACTGAAATTTTTGTATACCATATTATTTAGGACTCAATGAAATAAGTACAAACTCCTTAAAAATTTACCATCCCCTAATTCAATGCTCAGATTATAAACACCCATAACATTGTTTTCACTATAAAACAAATTTAACCATGAACCTTGGCCTCACGGGCTTCAATGTTGCAAAACCTCGGCCAACCCAAGTCCTTCCTGTCAGCAGCAGATTTGTCAATGCTTCTCCCTCGAACACATGGATGAGTTCTGTCTCTACGCGGCTTCCTTTTCAGCGTTCGTACACACATGTTAATAAGTATAGTACATAATTAGTTCCGTTTGGAGTAAAATAAAAACATACAAAACTCTACAAACACGAATTACAAGATTATAAAATTTAAATTTTTAACTTGCTGCAAAAAACACGAGACACTAATTTTTATAAATTTATACAATTTTATACAACTCCAAACACACTTAGTATCAAGCGGGCTTCTTAAAAAAGAAAACAGAGTTCAAATAGAGAGAGATGGCATGCATACACAAATAAACTGACAATCACTACTGACTTTATTAAAGTATGGATAGCACCACACTTGTATGGTGGTGTGGTTTTCTGTGGTTTTCTTTCTTTCCCTTGAAGCCTTTTACTAAATCTTATTTACTTACTAAAAAAAAAAAAAAGGAAAAAAAAAATCACAAAGGTACTCACTCATGATTGGGCTATCTATGGTGTAAAAGCTCCTGCCTTTTAGCTTCAAGTTCTTTAAGGTTGTTAAGCACAACTTGTACCTTCATCGATAGATGTTCATTGTGGTCTTCAACATCTTTTGTTAGAGAGAGTAACTGGTCGCGATATGCAGCACTTAGGCGTTTCTTAACACGCAGTTCTGCAGTCAGTTCCTGAATTTTCCGATCTTTTTCATCCTACAAAAATAATTGCACAAACAAATGATATTAAAGCTACTCAATTAGAAATTTACAAGCAGAAATAACTGCGATGACATAAATGGACTTAAAATACAAAATATATAGGAAACAATATTCTTATTAAATTCATTATGCAACTAAAGCTAGCGAAATTGAAGAAGATAAGAACGTGAAGACAGTTTACCAATACAGAACAATTCCGTTGCGAGTCATTTAACCTTTTCATTTTTATTTTTGAACATTAAAATAGTACTTCCCTTTTGTCAATTATCTCAAAGGTTTTCAAGATGTTCACCCCACTGTACCAAATAAATAGACGCAATTGGTATTGTTCCAATTTATAAGATTCCTGACATGGAAGTAGAAGTCAGCGCCTTAACTAGATGGTTGCCATAATCACTTGTTGCATCACTCCCTCCCCCATATCTAAACCTTCAAATTAGATATCAATAAGACATTCAACATAGGAACTACACTGCTTTTCGTCTTTTCCCTCTGTTTCTTTCTTCTTCTCTCTCTTAACACACATGGGTATACAGCCATCAAATTCTACCTTTTATTCCAAACGAAAATGACCAACATCATTCCAGAACTTCAATGTGGCCGTTTCCTATTCAGTTTTACATGATTTAACCAGAAAATATATAAATGTCCAGTATTTGGCGGATATTAATCATTGCCTTTTATCCCCAGTGGAGAAAATCATCAAAAAATTAACTAATGATAAATTTGTAACAAATAGAAGACCGCCAAGAAGGATAGAAAGAAAATTGTATGCAATGCTGACAACCATTATTGTACTCCATTAAAAAACAAACAAATTTATACGATGTATCCTATAGGATAACCTTCGGGATACTCATTCTCATTTTACAGATCACAGCACCCATTTCCCCACAGCTTACCACTTCGAAACAAACAAAATAATCAAAAGAACAACAAACATTAAAAACTTTACATGTGGCAAACATTTCTAAGTAGCAGCAAAAAGGGTTGAATACTCACAAAAGCTGCACGTCTCTTTGGCAATGAAGCAACCAGGGGATGATTGTGGTCCCTCACAAATTTTTTAACAACCCAACTTCCTGGCTTCTCTCTCTTGACTAGAATCATTGCAGTACAACCATCTCGTCGCCTATCTCGCTTTTGAAGTGCAACTCTCTCTGATTCTTTATTGCCAGGACCCGCTCTACATCCAAGTCCACGAGAAATAATTGAGCCATCACGCTCTGACTTTCGGGAAGATAAAACACGGGTAACAAACCCCACCCGTGTGGCATATTCATCATAGAATGTTCGTGCAGCTTCTTCCGAGTCAAATAACATTCCCTCATAAGGTTCTCCATTTCTCTCAGATTCACATGAAATCAACTCACCTCCTACAGAATTTTCTATTCTCCCAGCTCCATCATCCATTTTGGTCTGTCCATGCAATGAAACTCAAAATTGCCTATTATGAAATATTTACCAAAAAGAAAATGAACAACGGAAACATCATAATTTCTTTTCCAGCTGATATGACCAAATTTAATATCTTATATATGAATAAAAGAGTGGCCCTGATTTTAGATAAACAAAAATGGGATGAGGTGAAATCAATGACAAGATAACTACCTAAGTCAGAAGATCAAATTTGGACTAGTTTTCTGGTGACAACTGCTGGCCAGTTATTCCTGTGGAAAGAATCCAGCAATTTCTGAGACACAAGTAAAGCAAGCACCAAAGACGTGCAAAACTAACTAAAGGGAAAACATTCTGGATGAAAAAGGAACATTGCAAACCTATTTTGTGATAATAAATACTCAAATACTAAATATTCGGCATTAGCCAAACCATGGAATTGTTTATAAAACTAAAAAAAATAGAAATTGAACAGTCAAAATCAAAGTTTGACTACTGGGCAGTTTTGTGATGGTACAAGTAATTTGAATTCATATAACAAATGTGAAATCACATATTTATTAAAAACAGTTCAATTAAGTCCCCCAAGGCCACGTTTGGTTTAGTCTAATCTCATTTAGCGCTGTTTGGAGTTGTTGAATTTTCCCCTAAATAGAACAAACAAAAGAAACACTACATATACAAAATTGAGTTATCTATCTTCCACTGATCCAAAAAAAATGAATAAATAAATAAATAAAACTAATTAAGAAGCATAAGAAAAGAATTACAACCAAGATTGTTTGAAGTTTCAGTAGCAGAAAACCTGTTTTCCAGTTCCTCTTCTCTGCACTGCGTTTACAAATCTTAAGGGTCCTACATAATTACAATTAGAGGAATCAGAATTCAGATCTTTTTTCCCTTTCATACATTTCCTTAGCAACCAAACTGGTCTAAAACTAATAAAGACCCAAAAAAGATAGAAATTTTCTTCTTCATGAAAGAAACGCACAGTAAATTTTCAAGGTCCAAAGCCCTCCTGAATTGACAAAATCCGATCACTTTCTGGAACTTCGAACCAAATGCAGATCAAACGGCACGAAAATGGTAGAATTCTAGGGTTTCAATCGAGAAAAATGCCGTCTTGATCTTCACAAAACAAAGAGCATGCGTATAAATAATCATGCATACAAACAAAATATATATACATATATAAAGAGAGAGACTTACGGAAATTAAAGCTCCCAGCTCTTACGAGCTTCGATTTACCAGTTTGACTTTGAATTTCGTTGAGGGAGGAGTGGGAGAGTTTTTATCAGTGTTTCGGAACTGAGTACGTTTCCGAAAGAGGGAACGGGTTTGGATGTTGCGACTGCACGTGCACCCCGCGTGCACCGAAATAGAATGTGCAGGACACGTGTCGCATTTCCATTAGTTAGATCCGCAATCCAAAAAAATAAAAAACAAAAAGGAGCCTGAACCGCAAGTTGTCAGCTCGATGACAACGGGCCCCTGAATTGAAAAATAACTGTTCAATAAATTTTTTTTTTTGACTCCTTAGATTTTAGACTTTTTTTTTGAAGATATTAATAGTTTATTAGTTTTTGACTATTCAGTATTTTAAGTTTTTTCTTTTCAGATAATCAAATTATCTTCTTATATTTTAAAATTTTTTTAAATCACGAGGATAAAAATATTAAATTAATAAAAAATTCAAAAAATAGTTATTTCTTTCTTTTTAAACACAAAAAAAAAAAATCAACTAAAAAAACTAACTTTTTTTTCTTTCCAAACGGAGTTTTATAGGTCGACAATGCCCACCTCAAATCTAATTAAACAACAAATTTGTTTGTACTTCATTTTCTCGCTTCTGTAATATAATGGCAACATTTTTTTTTCCCCTCAATAATGGGACATGCGCACATATATATCAAAATACTATTTACTTTAAGGTGGGACTATTTGTATTCTTTTATTAACTTCTTTTATTTTATAATTATTTGAATGAAAAAGAATAATACGGAGTAAATAAAACAATAAGAGAGTGCATGTGTCATTTTCATTCACTTTAATTCATTAATCCATCGAGGGAGTTTTGATAGGTGTTGAAATGAAAATTTTATTTGTGAGGCTTGGTTTTAATCCAATTGCTGTTCGTGTAGAAAGGAAACATTTTCCCTTTCCACATCAACCTGTCCCACTCACTGTCTCTATAAATACATGTATCAAACTACAATATATATATATACATTTGCGTATGATTTTGCCTTTTAAGTCCTCCCATATATATAGCTTGTATATTAATCCTTTGCGGCCAAAGCGTGTTAGATCCAAAATCTCACACTCAAAGAAGGAACTGTAAAAAATCTAGATTTGTTGCTTGAATTTCTTACAGATCCGCGGCTCTCAAGTTAGCATAGCACCCCGAAATGGCACAAACAAGCCGCAGTTTAAAGGAATAATTGAATAAGCAACAAGCACGCGAGCCATCCTTAGAGATTTAGGCTCCGGATGGAGACATCTAGCAAAGTGAGGCTCTACTTCAAAGCCCTTCTTCCCCTTTTGGACCAAAGGGGTGGTCCCACAATTGAACAATTTGCATAAGAAAATACACATTCGCTTTTCCATATGATTAAGTGATTAACCACCCGTTTGATTCAATGAAATCCGATTCAAATACATCTTACACAAAGAAATCCCAATTTTATTACAATATCAAAGGGAAGTAAAAAAGGACACTTCAATACCTAAAAATGCCTATGGCCCATTTATAATAATTACTTACAAATCAGCTACCAGAATTTCAAAATCTTACTCATGCAGCTTCTCTCTCTCTCTCTCTCTAAAAATTTCTCCTCTTCTCAAATCCAAGCAATCATCCAATTGCTAGTTGCTACACCCCTGCAAACCTAGTTTAAGGACAAATGCGTTGGCCACTGTAATCTTCCAAGGATTCCAATCACAGCAGCAGCTACATCAAAGCTAGGCTATCTGGCTTTATACATAAATAGATTTTCTTCATGAATTGAATCCACTGCATTGTTCCACTAACGCAATGACCTTCAAGTAACAAAAAAAAGCCCGGTAGAAATACATCCAAACGGATATTTAAACTAATGCATTTGTATTATGCATCCCTATTGACTTGTCAAAATGCACGTTGCAAATGATAACAATAGCTAAAGGCCCTGATACTACCACTTGGATCTGGAACCTACATGCTGATGCTCACGATTTCGATAG
>QLOD02000017.1:1326092-1338966 GCA_003260245.2 Sideroxylon spinosum | reverse complement strand
ATCGAACAAGTTTTCCTATTCTAATATCGTAAAATCGTAAGATTTTAAGATTTAAATCGGGATTTTAACAACATTGGATAGGATCATTTGATACCACAAGGCATATTTCTAAATAAACCACCCGCACAGAATGAGCATTGTGGAAACTCCAATTCCCACTATTGCAAAATGTTGGCTCCAGACCAGGCATCCAAAAACAAGCACAAATGCACAACACAAGCAATTAGTGTGGCTTGGCTTTCTTGCCTGCATCCACGGGAGAAATCGGAAAATTCACTATATTTTCACGATGAATTAGACAATCTCTCAAGGAGGAGATTCAGTCTCTCACACCTCTCTCACAAAACTCTTCTCTTTTCACACTATAACACAGCCCCAGTAAAAATTTTCTCACTGCCCTTACCCTCTCTCTATGTCAACTCATTCTTTGCCACTCACTCTCTTTTTGAGTTGCCACACCATCAAGTTTGTTTCTAATAAATAATGCAAAAGAGCATATTATAAAGTATCAAAACGGGATGCCACCGTGGTACAAAAAGGGGCTAGCGTAGCTATGCAAGGCTATAAACTCAAGCTCTAAACTTCCGAAAACTCAATAAAATCCAAAGATGTATGCACATCGGGATCCACAAACCCAACTATGCAATGTAGCCAAAACAGATTCTTTAGCCACACCATCAATCTATGCCCACAGCTCTCAATTTATAGCCAAGACCGCAGAAGATTGCTATAGCAGTTTCTAGACTAAAGACCAGATGAATTTGGCGTGCCAACGATTTTCCGAGGGTGGTTTAAAGAATCACCCCCATTTGGTTAGATCTTTAACAATCACTCCTCTGATGGATTCGCTTCACCTGCTATGGCATGTACTTTTTCCGCTTTGGATACTACATCTGTCCAAGGTGTCCACACACTCTTGTTCGAGTGCAATTTTCCTGCAATCTCCTTGTTGCCTTCTTGCCCTTGTCTCTAGGCGTCCAGACCCCCATACAGAGTGCTCTACACCCTTGCTTAGATATGAGCAAGTATGGGCTTGCAATATAACTCACCTCTTCATTTCCTAAGTGCTCTGCAGCAATCATCCCGTTTATTTTCACTGAGCTTTGCACTGTGAACATATCCATCAGCGATTGCACGTTGTCATCACTGGCCAAGTTTCCCGCACACACTCCGACCCATAACAGGTGGGAGGCCTTGAAACATTATCAGGCCCACAAGGTACACCAGCGCTCTTCTGTGTGCATCTGTGCTTACATTGCATCCTCTATTCACTTCATTTAACTGCATTACTAGCCTCGTATTTGGTGAAAATTCTAACTGTCAATACTCCCCTCTAGCTTGTATAATTATCAATCCACCTTCAAGCAACTACTAAACAACATCACTGTCAAAGTCGATGCATACCATTGCTCAGACTATTGCCTTTCCTTTGTCCACATTTGCGTTGTAATTCATGCAATCTCATTTCATGTGCCCTTCCTTATCACTATAAAAGCAAGTAATACCACAACCTTGTGACAATCCCAACCTCGATCTAGCCCTACTAGTTCTCTTGCCACCCCTTCTCTAAACACCTCTAATGCTCCCCTCTAGCCTGTACAATTACCAACCCACCTTTGAGCAACTTCTAAGCAACACAATTGTCAAAGTTGATGCATACTGCTACTTCTGACTATTGCCTTTTCTCTTTGTCCTCGTTTGCATTGTACTTCAGGCAATCTCATTTCGTGTGCCACTCCTTATCGCTGCAAAAGCAAATAATACTACAATCTTTTCACAGCCTCAACCTGGATCTTGCCCTACTCGTTCTCTCGCCAGCCCTTCTCTAAACACATCTAATGCTCCATTCTAAGACTAGGGCCTACTATCAATCATCGCTCGTGCTCATCTCTTTCCTCCTTGTCTCTTACAGTGCCTCCCTGACCATTTCCATGGTCATCTTTCTATTCGGTTGTGAGATGTTGAAAGAAACCACCGGTCTCCCAACTATATAGCAATGAACTAAATAGTATTAACACGCGTGTCTCGTTGTATTAGTTTAGGTTGACACTGATTCACCAAGTTTTGGACCTCGTGTGCTCCGCTACTGAATTCGCATTCTCCAACTTCATATTTACCAGCCTCCTCATCAAGAGTGCTTTAGTTTGAAATGTTTACAACTGATGCATCTCGTCCGATGCATAGTTTGTTGTCGAGAACATTATCGTTGCTCTTATTGTGGTTTCTGCATTTCACTTCACCAGTTTATAAATGAAATTGACAAATTCTAATCTTGTAGATGGGTCCAAAACACTCAAGAACCCTTAAAGAGGCTCAACTAAAAATTTCATAAACTTCCAGGGGCCAAACTGAGAATTTTCAAAATGTTTGGGCATTAAATTGTTATTTACCAAAATCTAAGGGGCCAAAGTGCAATTTTTTAAGCCGTAGCAGCAAAACCATAAATTTCTAAACTTTAGGGGGTCAAATGGAGGTTTCCAAAAATGTCAAGAGCCAAACTACAACTTTCCATTTCCCTTGTTGACATGGCACTCACGCAGCACTAATGTGGGAATTCTTGTTGACGTGGCTCCCTAATGACATGATTGCTGGTGTGTGCCACCGCTAATCTCTAGACAGTAAGTGAAATCTCTGGCGTGATTGGCATCAAACTGAGGCGCTTATCTTGACAAGTTTTATAACCTCATGTGCTCAAATCCCAATTTGGAGCGCTTTAAATTATGGGCACATAAGCATTGCTTCGACCACTCCAACCAGATCCGATATGTTAGGTCTTGCCCAGGTGTCTAGAAACATGCACAAATACGCAACACAAGCAATTAACATGGCCCAGCCTTCTTGCCTATAGCTACGGGAGAAAATTAGAAGTTTCACTATAGTTAACTACGAATTATACAAGTGCAGGGAGGAGATTCAACTCTCAACTCTCACAGCTCTCTTTTCTCTCTTCACTCAGCCATAGCCCAGTTCTAATACAAAATTCTCACAACTCTTGCTCTGTGCTAACTCATTCATTGCCCTTTTTCTTTGCCACTCACTCCCTCTGAAATGCCACCCACTGCTCTCAATCAATAGCAAAAATCATAGAAGAGTGATCAGCAATTCTTGAGCATTTTCTGGATCAAAGACGGGATGAATTTGGCATGCAATGCATTTAATGGGTAGTTTACAGGGTGTCACCCACGTATATAATGTCAAAAAAAAAAAAAAAAAATTCAAAATTTGGGTCTCACAGGTGTACAAACATTTTCATACTTTAAATGCTAATATATTGTTTATATCTTCAGGGGGGGGCAGGACAGAACTTCTATTCCCCTCAAAAATCTGCAGAGGCATAAAAGAACCCATCGATACATCTTTAATTGTCATTTAAGACTGTTGAATAGAGTTCTTCATTGCTCCAATTGTTATAAAATACGCACAGTGAATGAGTCCATTTTACATCAGATCTTGGAGTACACTTGTCCATACCATGTATTATTAATTGAAGGCTGAAAGACTATTGTACTGCTTCTTTGTAAAGATTAGAAATCAAGAAAAAAAGAACCATATGAAAGAAAAGCATGTATATATAAATACATAAACTACCAGTAAGAAGTTATGAAAGAAGCTTACCATCTTGCAAGTGAACCTGTTGCTCCATTGTTTGCAAACGCAGTTTCAATTCACTGTTTTCTGCAGTCAGACCATTTGTATCTCTCTGTTCATGGGAAAACCACAGGAAATTAGTTGCATTCATAATAAATATTCCCATATACCAGGCTTTCTGAATTAAAATTCATTCCAAATAAATCGGGGAGAGAGAGAGAGAGAGAGAGTAAGAGAGTACATAGATGCTAGGTGATCTACTGGACAGAATGATTTATAAAGCCATTGAACCCATTACTAGAACCAACCACTTAAAAGGTAATTTGTGCTATGACAGAATTTACCTGCAACAGGGTTAACTGAGCAGATAATGACGTTGCTTCAGTTTGCAGGGTTTGCACTTTCCTTTCAAGCTCAGCTATGTACCTCATCTTCCTTTCCTTCGACCTAGCAGCTGACTGCCTATTTGCCCAAATCCTATTATACAATACAATAAAAATTCGCATAAATATAAAACTGCACGCCAAGCAAAAGTAACTAAACAGAAAAACACGCAAAAAGAAAAGGACAAAAGGAAGTATAAGACAACAGGTATAAATAGCTTACCTAAACTGATTATATGCACATATTTATAGTAGCAATTAGAAAGTTGATACATACTAGTCTACCACAACATTCAATTGCATGACAAAATGAAATTAACCATCTGAGCAAGCAATATAGTCAAGGAATAAAGCATTAACAAGAAGGATATTACAACAGCAAAAAATAGTTAACATGATTATCCAAACATGGACAGGTTGAATGAAATATCTTTTAGTGAATGAAATATTCACTGAAACATGAGACAGCTCCCCTCAAGTACTAATAGTTTCACTGCCATTCCTTGCTTTTACGTGTGATGCTAGATTTTTAATAGTCCTTAGCTACATAAATAGGGCACAGTTTACATCAGCTAAACATATAATAGACTACCCCTCTAACTTGATGAGAATATAATCTAGGCCTTCGTGATATCATGAAGTTAAATGCCGTTTTATCATGCATTAGATACAGCAGCTTTCCCAAAGCAAGAAACCATGACTAAGCACAGCCCAAAATCTGACAAGAGTACAATTGCTTTCCCACTTGGGATTTTTACTGAACATTAAACACCCATTATCACAACCATACAGGATAAAGAAATTAAAGACCAATATTGTCAAGAACAAGAAAAAATGAGATAATTTTTTAGACATTATTCATACTAATTTTAACAAAAATAAAATAAAATAAACTACATCCATCAACTGCTTTTACATTTGGACATCTACATATTAGAACAACGGGGAATTAATTATAAGCTTGCCAAACTTATGAACACTTTTCTTACAAGTAGTTATTTTACCTTTTATTTAAAATAAGTTGTTATCCAAACAATGTTGGAAAGAAACGGTTAGCAACATCGGGGGATTTCCCGTTCATCGTATCGACCGACCCAGACCCCGTAAAAGCGTTGCTTTACGTTTGATCCTATAATTACTTTTTTTCCAGTAAAGAAACAGTAATTATAAGCAAGTAATTATTAAATAGTTAATGAAAATATCTAATATTAAAAATTAAAAGTAAAAGTAAAAGAAAATTATAAAAGAAGAATAAAAAATCAACTTGCTATATATGGAAAAAAAAATAAAAGAAAACTTAAAATAGAATTGCACAGTAGGAGAAGTTGCTTGAAAAAAGAAAAAAGTAAAAGAAAAATAAGAATAGAATTGTACAGTGGAAGAAGAAGATCCGACAGAAGGGCGACAATCCAACAAAGACTTCTAGCTATCGGTGATGATTGACGATCCTGTGTGAGAGAGGGATAGCGCCGAACATTGGCGACTATAGTGAGGCGATGTCTACACCAACAACGGCTACTGTGGCAATGATTCTGGCGAGGCTGCTTGCGACTCATAAGACCCAGATCTGACAAACACTGATTAGGTCTCTCTCTCTCTCTCTCACACTTTACTTTAGATCTGAATTTTTGGGTAAAATTTCTCCTCTTTTTTATATTTAATTCGTTTCTACATCGTTTGCATTGCTGAGATATCGCCGTGATTTCTCTACATCTCGGAGCATCACCGATATCTCAGATTATCTCATCTACGAGAAGCCAAGTTACACAGTACGGCGATAATCGTCGACTCGGGCTATTATTGGCACGGCCTCTTATGATAATGAGCCAAGACACTAAGACATCGACTGTCTCAACCGATACTTTGAATCATGTTTCGACCCCTTTATCGATTATCACACTCTTACCACTTACCTATTTCATCTTTTGTTTATTCCCTCATTCATTTAATCTCTTCAACCCTTGATTTACTCGTAATCCAAAAGCTTGTGAATTCACTTCACTTTCAACTTTATTAGAACGTATTATTTTATAGAAGAATTTTTGTGAAAAAAATAATCTGGTCCCCCTTTCAGCCTTGTTTTATTGCAATTCGTTTTTTTTTTTTAATAAAATTATTCTGGATCAGCACCCCACAAAATAAGTTTCTTTTGTTAGTAATTGACACATAATAGGCTTAACACCCTAGATTTCTCAAAAAAGAAGACCTCAACTAGTTCTTACATTGTCATGTATATGCAAGACTTTTTTTTTTTTTTTTTTTTTTTTGAGGGGGGGGGGAATCGACACATCGCTTATTTCTCCATTTTCTTGTTTATCTTAAAAATAAATAAATAAATAAATAAGAGAAACAAAGAAAAACTGACATTTTATTGTTCGTAATAACCCATAAAATAGCTCTTACGCATTCCTCTATAACACTTGTCATTTCGGCTTATCAGAAAAGATCAACTTATGTGATTACTCTTGAGTTTGTGAGTTTTCCCTTGTCCTTAATTTAAAGGAATTGGTTAGTTACTTCCATAATGTAGTTGTTATGTGCACTCCTCTTTTAAGGACTGCTGGTTCTCGTCCTACGTACTTTGTTATTCTAATTTTTAATAAATATCATGTTTCTAATAAAAATTAATAATATGGAAATTATTGACTTAAAGAAAATCCAAGCCCAAACAAAATGAAAAATCAAATCAAATCAATCCATACACCCGCTCATGGGAACTAAGCATTAGTTTTTGCTAAACAAAACTTGTCTACAATTCTACTAGCATCAATCCCCTTAGCACAAAAGCATTTAGCTTTGACGAATTTTTTTGGCCATCATAGGGAAGTATGTCTTCTTACATTGTGGTATGGGAGTAAACAACATTTATACCAAAATGTGTCTATTTGCCTTCAAATCATACTTATCACCTTTGTCATAAATCCACAGATGCCTCAAGATGATATCAAATGCAATTGTTCGCATTGGATGATGCTAACTTGCAAAGTGTCGCCTCAAAAGATTTTCAAAATTTTGTTTATATCCTATAATATTTTGGATAATTGCAGTAAGAAACAAATAATTTTGCCCCTTGATTCACAAATTTTAGAAATTTTTCCTGCGTAGCCCCTAGCAAACTTATAGGGTCCACCGCTAATTGTTTGTATACCTCACATCAGACTTCTCATTGAGTCCCATGTAAAAGTCAAAGCCAACATCTAGTGCTATCTATCAATTCTCTCCTTAGCCAACCAAAACAATAATAACATTAACTAAATAAGGTTTAGAAAATTGGTGGTTCTTTCAGTTCCAACAAACAAAATATTTGGAGACAGATTTATCACTACTTCTACCATAAACATACAATGCAAAAATGCATACTAGCGTCGCTGGTTATAATTTGAGGATATGCCTTGGTCCTTTTTTGGTACATAAATATGCCTTGTTTTGATATAAAGGTAACTCCTGAGGTATTTTCCTCAACATCAACATGAGAAACATCACCATTCTCTTTAATGGGATCTACTTCATATAGTCATCTTGCATAACCAAAGTTATCCTACAATTAGGGCATGTGCCAGCTATGTTAACCCTTTTGTCCACCTTTGACCAAAAAAAAAAAAAGCTTTTTCAGTTGAATTTATATTCCATAAATTTTGATTGTAGCTGGTACCAATTTAGGGGTTAAATTTTCCATCTTCAAGCAGGTTTACGCAAAGTGGATGATCACTTTAATTTATGTCAATTTGTAAATCCACTCCGTATCCCTCCTTGATAATCCAGAAAGCCTATCATACCATCTTCAATAGCAAGTCATAGCCAGGTTAGATTTTTTTATTGCAAGCACTGCTTCGTATAACCAACCTTGGGGAAAAATCATAAAATTTATCAATATAATCACCACCATTATCATTGACTTGCCCTCAAAATCTGTGTTTATGGCTTCTTCTCCATAAAGAGAAACCTAATTCAGTTGCCCCCCATGTGGAAAATCATCCAGTTCTTGTCCGTCATTTTCTAGAATTGCATTGTTGTCAAGGGCCTCCAAAATGCATGTTAATGCTACCCATAGCATAATATGACTTATTTGTTTTGCTGTAGGTGCATAAGGAGACACCACATGAGGGAAAATTTTCGGGTGACCTTCCAAGGCTCATTCAACTAGGGTCGAAGATGATTGATTTTCAACTTTACCTTGTGTCAATCTTCATTGTATGCTTCCTTCCAAATAGTAGTCATCATATCTTTCTTTGTAAATATTTCATCATGTGTCTAAGTTGTTGAATCTTCTTTATCAAAAAAAAAGTGTTGAATCTTCTTATCCTGATTCTTCAATTTTTCCTCACAACTGGAATTATTTACCATGTTGGGAGTGGTAAACATTCCAAACTTGTCAATGTGAGTAAACAAATTGAAGTGTTTCATTTGATAGCTGACCGGGATACACACAGATAGCACGGCGAAAATAGGCAGAAATCTGATTTGCTAAGAAATTTTCAACTTCGCGAGTGCACAACTCAAACCACAACATATAGCTTCCATACTATGGAAATTACTAACTTAAAGACAAACTCCAAAATAATATCAAGACACGGCACGGATTACTAACATATCAAAGTATTTCGCAATATGGCATGGATCCGTAACATTAAAATAAAAATTCAAAATATTGAAGATTATTTCATTCAGTAACACACAAACTATTATTTTCAAAAGCAAATGATAACAACTGCTTGAACAAAGAAACTAGCATTGAATGAAGAAATACCAAAATATAGAGTAGAAGAAAGTAAAACAAAACTGATTAGCAGAAATATATAATTAGAAGGAACTTAATCACAATCAAAATAAATAAAACTATTATCACTACTTCTTTAGAATGATACAAAATCCAAAGTTCGCAAGATTTATCACAAGATTTAGGTAAGTTCATTGCTTTGTACAGGAAGCTTATTAGAAGTTTAAAAACTGAAAACAGAATACATGAACAGGAATTGACCAAACAAGACATAGGTTTATTGAAATCCTACCTCTTTGCGCGCTTAGGATCAATAAGAGCAAGCTCAGCAAGCTTAGCAGCGGACATGGCTTTCTTAGAATCAGCTGCCGACGCCTCCTCAGTACCTGACATGAGCATCTCAGGCTTAATCGTAGTCGACCCATCCATTGACTGGCTATGCTGATGTCTAACTCTGGGCCTCTCATTAGAGGCATGGGCCATGTTCGTTGTTGCTGCTGCTACTGAAGCCGGAGCCACTGCAGATCCTGATGCAACTCCAGAAGACGGCTCACCAACTTGGAAAGCAGATGTTGCAGAGGACGAATTGAATTTATCCATGTCGAGGTACATCGAAAACAAATCTTCTTCCGTCTCATCCGACAACGAAGGCCCATCCAAACCACCCACAACACCAAGGTCACTATCAAAGCTAATGTCATCCGGAAGAGTAAGGATTTCCGAATGGGCACGCCTGTGTCCCAAATTCTTTGGCGGGTTATCCGGCATTCGACTTATATCATGGCTAAAACGGTTAGAATCAGAAGACATCCCATGCCCGAAATGACTAGATTCTGCTGTTCCTCCATGTCCTAATGGAGGTAATGGTGATGGGGAAGTCTCAGACTTCGTATTGAAACTGTTTCCATGAGGTGGAAGAACCGAATATCGTCCGGACGGAGGGGGTAAACCCCCACCATGGTTTGGCGACTTATCCTTATCCATCTATCAAAATCCCCAAACCCAAATCAAAAACTGACGATACCACCTTCCCAATCAAAACTCAACCCTATTAATCTAAGCCGTATCAATCCAGAAAACCACCAAGCAAGAAGACAGAGATATTCTCCTGAAACCTAGGGGGGGAAAAAAAAAAAAAAGGGAAATGCAAGCGTCCCCAAATCAATAGGTTGTGAAATTAAACCCTGAAACCAGAAAACAAAAGATTCACCATCAAGAAAACAAAATAGCCCAAAAAATAAACCTAAGAAAGCAAAGATCTCAGAAGTGTACGAACTTCAAACGAAAAGGGAGAGAGAGAGAGAGAGCAACACACGCAGAAAGAAATCCTAGAAATGGAAGAAAGATATCATAGTAGAATAGAATCTGATGTGAAAGCAACAATCCGCACAAAAATTCAAAGGAAAAGCGACGTCTGAATAATTTTAGAATTGACTTACATATCAGAGCAAGCGAAATCGATGACAAAGCGAACCAGAATCGACAGCTTTCACTTGCCCGAATAAACAAATCGCCGAATCACAGATTCACACTGCAAGAAAGAAAAGAGAGGGGAAAACCAGACAGAGAGAGAACGGACCAAGAATGCGAAACTTCCCAAACACGGTGTTAAACAAACAGTAGTTCCAGCACATTTTTTTGTTTTTGAGTTAAGTATCTGCTTGCTCCTTGAATTATTAATTTTTTCTTTTTACTTTTCCTTTCAATTACCAATTGAATCCCGTTCCCGTTTAATTCATTTAAAAAAGACAAATCACATTTTCTATCCAATAGGTGGATGAAAAAATTAGTCCCAACACTATATTAGTTTTTTAGCTTAAATATGTATTTGTCCCTTATAAACTATTACATTTTTTTACTTTCTTTTCATCTATCAATTAAATTCCCTTCCCTCTTCAACTATTAATTTCTTGTTTACTAAGGACAAAACTTTTTCCTTTTCTATTAGTTCAATACAGTTCAAAAGGAGAGTATTTTAGGTTTAATATTTATATTGAGCTAGAATGAAAACTTAATTGATTAACAATCCAAACTCAAAGTGTCTGATTTCCCTAAACTCATTCCAAAAAACAATTATTAATAAAATTCTCAATTATCATAACTAGAAAAAAAAAAAAGCAAAAAACATAGAAGAAACTAAGAAACCAAAAAAAGACAATAACTATATTGTCATAACAATATTGAAAGAAAAAAAAAAAGAGAGAGAAAGAGCCATCAATAGCCATCCAGATATTTAACCATAATAGTAGAAGTAAAAAAATTTGCATAACCGTCTGCCATAATAGTACTGTAAGAAGAGAAAAAAATAGTCATCCATGGTTTAGTCATAACAATCATAGGCATAAAAACGATATAAATATCTTACCATCAATACCATAAGCCAAAAAAAAAATCAAATGGCCATCCTAAAAGCAAAAAAAGGTATTAATAAAGAGAAAAATTATTGGGCACCTCCATTTAGAGTGGCACCTCCCTTTGTAATACATCCCCTTCTAACTAGGGCTTTGGGAACTCTTGTAACTATGGGTATGGACTGTGATGACTAACTGAATGTTGATTGTATTAGACGGACGTACTTCTAAACCAGATGAGCAAATCCTCACATTTTGCTCATTTCCTCCACATCTTCTACAACTCAATTTCTTAAGATACTTCTTTATTTTCGTAGTTCCATCCTTAGTAAGTGGTGGCTCATCTACTTCTCTCCTTCTGCATTTCTTGGGCCTCCCAAATTTTTTAACGTAATATGGTAGCTGGATTAGTAGTTTATCAGTCTTCTCCTACATATCCATTTCATTCATAGGGGACATCACATGCTTGTAGTTATTGACGTATGTTTGCTTTTGGTAGTAGTGATGCACAATGCCTTCAACTTTCTTTTACAATTCCCTAAAGACAACGCATGTGCACAAGGGATACTTGTCAAACATGTAAAGTAGGTCAAATACAGTTTAAAACAACTCAATTCCAATCCCCATCAACATCGAAAAGTTGGTTTTTTGAAATAAAAATGTGTTGCTCAATACTAACAAGTTGGTTTTCTTTCGATTGGAGCCTTCAAGATCCATGCCATTTTTGAAATCCTAGTTTTTTTTAATAAAAATCGTTCAGATCCGTAATGGAATTGAAAAACAGTGATTGAACTAAAAAAGCCCCAGTTGATTTTAAAAAGGTCCCCAAGTTACCAAACCGATTAGAAGGTTATAGGTTTGCTTTGGCGGCATAAGTTTGCTTTGCTAAATCAATTAGAAGATTATAAATTTACTCTGTCAATCATCAAGATCCCAAAATGGAGTTGATTGGAATAAGTTTGCTTTGAATCCCTTTGGAAATATTTTGTTTGATTGGCAAAAGTTTGCTTTGATCAATAAATTGAAAACACTTGGTTGCTTTAAGTGTTTGAAATGTCCATATTATCCTCTTTCTTTTTTTTATTAGTTAAAAAAAAAATAGTGAACGGTTTACGTCACAAAATTTGGATGGAAAATATGATTTGTACTTGGTAAAAAAAGAAAATGATAGTTGAAGAGAGAAAAGAGCTTTAATTGATAGTTGAAGAGAAGAGATTAGTAGATATTTAACCCTTTTGTTTTTATTTATTTGTTTAATAGTTTAAGGGATAAGTAGATATTTAACCCTTTATTTTTATTTATTTAGAGAATTGTAATGTATTCTGAATTTTTTTAGTTTGCTAAATATTATTATTTATTGCCCCTTAATATCTAAATCAAAATTTGATAATAATTAAAAACTATAAATTGATTTTCAGAAACAACAGAACAACGAAGAAAAAGCTCGACGGGTAATTTATTTCAAAGAAAATTAATTGCATAAAAAACAATTAATCGAGACTTTAAGGAAATTAATTTCGTATAAAAGCAGTAAGTGATAGTTTAGTTTTAAAAAATTGAAAGAATTTTATCAGATTGAATTTCATCGATATTGAATTTACCTTATAAAAATTAAATATTTCTAATACATTCAGAATTTTTAAAATGCAAAATTGTTATTAATACTTTTTATTAATCTCTAATGAAAATAGATATACACAATTAAAAAAATAAATTAATATCGATGAATTTCACACTGCAAGGGAGAGGGGGAAACTGGAGAGAGAGAGAGAGAGAGAGAGAGAGAGAGAGAAAGCGAGAGAATTCCCAAACACGGCGTTAAACGAACAGTAGTT
>QLOD02000017.1:1283061-1296169 GCA_003260245.2 Sideroxylon spinosum | reverse complement strand
GACGAAGCCTATAGAAGCCTCGCTGCTCATCAATGAAGCTCGCTGATGGCCCCATCTATTCGACCACCTGGTAGCCATCGTCGTCACCACTGAGCCCTTGAAACGGTTCAACACTGCCTCTCTGACATTAGAAGCCAGTCTTCCAAGAACTTTGCCAACCATCTAGTAGGTTCATCGGCAACCTTTGACATCAGCACCATTACCACCAGCGATAGGAAGTCATCAAACCTTCACTGGCAACACTGTTCAACCTCAGAAGCACCTTTTCCAGCCGCCACAGAGTCCAAGCGTTGACCTGTAGCTTTGTACGGTGCAAATGATCAACATCGACTAAAATCTGCACCAGACTGTCAACCACGTGCCCTTGAACAAGTGGAGCGTCAATCTACTCTCAGATGACTAAAATCATATGAGTGGCCCCTCAGTGACACACTGAAAGTTGCCATCCTCCCAGTACACTCGTATCCTTTCCAACAACTACCAAGCATCAACAAAGTTCTACTGAGACTCCAATGACCTCAGCAACCTCTGAACATTGATTCCTAAAAATTGGATTGGAATAGCCATCGTTAAGATATCTTATTCCAGTACCCTTCGTTATTCGTTGCATGCATTCCAAAATTGAAATCACCGTGCTTGGAGAATTATGGGACGCATTATAAGCATGGCCATGGGTATAATATAGGTTTGTTGGATCAATGAAATAACCCACGCAAGGTAACTGTCCTGTACATGAATATGTAACTCAATGCTTTTAGGAGGAAATGTCATCCATTTGAAGATGAATCCATTACTTTGAGCCAGTTTCAGTAAGGCCTACATGAAGGGATTAGGAGAGAGCTTGCTTTTAGGGTATCAATACTCTTGACCATACTTGTACTTTGCATAAGAGTATGAGTCGCTCACTTGGAAAACTACTGGATTATGCAGAGATAGCCGCAATTTCTTAAACCAAGTGTCATCCTTGAAATCAAAGTCGCTAAAAGATTCTCCTCCCTCTTGTGTTCCACTAGTGAGTAAGAAAATCATGGGAGCCAAAACTGAAACATTGTAGTGTTTTAATTGAAAAGGGTTTGATCATGTATCCACTAGTTGTGCTACAACAACTCCAAAAAAGGCATGCTTCGAAGGCTGATGTGAACCAATTTGAAGAACTAGTTTACGAAACTAACATGGAAGACTTTGATGATTTAGATGAATTATGGTAATTGATTGATGATGTGTTGTGCATTGTTACATCTCCTAATCAAGATCGATACAATGGTGAATGATGAGGGACATCCAGAAGACGATGATTCCGAGCCTATCTTTGAAGGGCTTGTTTCTTTCACTAATTTTGAGTATTGCATTACTATGTTACCTAACGCAGCCATCAAGATCAATGAAAATGGTTCATATTTTCACAGATAGTGATAAGCGTATCAACGCAATTTCAGTTAGTACTATGCTCTATCCTCAATTGAAAATGGCTCGTGCCTACAGTATCACTTGGGACTTCGTCCTTCCGGCTTTCATTCCACAGTTTGAACCCTCTTTAATGGAATTCTTTTCTAGCCTCTAGGCTGTTCTTTCACTTCCCCTTCTTTTCTCTCTTCTAATTCTTGCTTCAATCTCTATTTGCCCCGCATCACAAGAAAATTTAATCAAATAAGTTTAACAAGTTTGTTGTATTACTTGCTTGATTTGGAGGAAGCAGAATTGAATAACTTTTGAAGGAGAAGAAACACTTGTATAATGATTGAAAGGAATTTTGATGTCGACTTTGTGTACAGGTGGACTCCAGAGGGTATTGTGCTTTAGTTAGATGATTTTGTTTATCATATATTAAGAGTTGAGTTGCATAAATT
Organism: Sideroxylon spinosum; assembly: GCA_003260245.2. Lineage (NCBI taxonomy): Eukaryota > Viridiplantae > Streptophyta > Magnoliopsida > Ericales > Sapotaceae > Sideroxylon > Sideroxylon spinosum. Next base: position 1,294,322 of record QLOD02000017.1, on the reverse strand, counting down.
TGGGTGGGTATTTGGGCAGCATCCTTTTGATGCCTTTAAGTAATACAATCCCATGCATTTATATATATATAGAAGTCATTTGAGTTTATTAAGCCCACACAAATATCATGCCGTGAGACCGAATTTTTTTTACATAAATTTTTATGGGTATTATTCAGGTGGCCTCCCCTTCATGTCTTTTAATAATAAAATGGCTTTGCATTTATTTATATGCATATATATGTATACAAGTAATTGAGTTTTTTAGGCTCACAAGATAATCTTTCCATGACACAGACACCAAAAGTTAAAAGAGATCTTCATGGAGGCTACATTTACCTATAAAGCCAGCTCAAGAAAGAAGCCACAATAACTAGAGTTAAGACAATATAAATAATAAAGTTGTCCCCCCCCCCTCTTAGCTTAAATTTTTAGGTGAGATGATGGTTAACAATCTAACACGGTATTAGAGTAGGCAAGGGTCCAGAGTTTAAATCTCACCTCCATCTAAACAAATCAATAGTCCCATGTGTTTGGTACCTTCAAGTCAGTTTGGCAACACCAGATGGTCTATTGAGAAAAATAAGTTAATATAAATAATAAAGTAGTCCCCCTCCCTAACGGCTTAAGCTTTTAGGTAAGAGTGTGGCTAACAATCCAACAGGGATTAAGGACATTCGAACTATCTTTAAGATCTAACTTTGATTGAAATGAGATTAATTGTTGAAAAATCTATTTCATCTCTCCAAACTTAATTTGAATGCACTGCTTCTGATATGATCTTTGCACCCCACCATGTCTTCAAAACCCGTTTTACTTCGTTAGGAAATACCCAAAACATAACAAAAGGAAATAAAGCCTTGCTAGGGAAATGGCTCTGGAGATATGCGCAAGAAGAAAACAGCCTCTGGAAAAAGCTGATAGCATTCAAATATGGTGAAGATTTTGGAGGATGGTCCTCTAATTCTGTTTCAAGCTCTTACGGTTCTAGCATTTGGAAAGGAATATGAAAGATTTGGACAACTTATAGCAGCTGTATCACATGGGAAACAGGTATGGTGACAGAATTTTATTTTGGAAACATGATTGATTGGGAATTGGATGTCTTTCTATTGCATTTCCAGATATCTACGCCATTGCTTCCAATAAAGAGGCTTGTGTCTCTGAGTATTACAATGACGCAGGCAATCAAGGGCACTGGTCACTGCAGCTGCGTAGAAACATCAATGATTGGGAGTTCGATAGGCTACTATTATTGATGGAGCTTCTTAATTCAGTGCATCTATCAACCACAGCAGATTCTGTGGCTTGAAAATAGTCAAAAGACAAGGTTTTTTCTGTGAAGTCATTCTACTCATTCTTACAAGGCAGTCAAAAGGCTGACTTTCCTTGGAGGAAGATTTGGAAAGCTGTTGTTCCCACAAGAGTAATTTTCTTTTCATGGTGCGCTGTTAAAGGAAAGATCTTGACATTGGACAACCTTTAACACCGAGGATACCAATTAGCTAATCGTTGCCCTTTGTGTCTTACTCAAGAGGAATCTATTACACATCTCTTTCTCCACTGCTCATGGTCTGCTGACCTTTGGAATTTAATTCTTGGTTGCTTTGGTGTTTATTTGTGTCTCCCAAAAGATCTTGGTAATTTCCTTCTGATTTGGTGGGGGCAAGATTTGGAGAAGAGAAAGAAAACATATTTGGAATCTGGTTCCCTTTTGTCTTTTTTGGATAATTTGGAAAAAACGCAACAAAAGAACTTTCAACAAAGAAATGATGTCTGCTTTGAAGATAAAGAGAACCTTCCTCTCATGCTTATATGACTGGACAAGTGAAGGAAGTGAATTCGATCTTATTTCTTTTTTCAATTTCCTAGATTCCCTAAGATGATCTACAAGCTGGGTTTTCTGTATAAAACTCAAGTGTCATTAGCATCTTCCTGATGCTACTTTCATTCCATATTCAATAAAACCTTACTTATCTTTTCAAAAAAAAAAACAAAAGGAAATAAAGCCAGTTTCCAAAGCTCCTTTACCTATCCATAATCTTCAAAAACAATAATGAATGGAATCTCCTCCTCTTTCAATGACTACTACTACTACAACTAATAATAATGATAATGATGATGATAATAATAATATGATTACTACTCCTTAAGAAGAGCCCCCAAAAGACCAAACACCTTTTGAAGGTAAAGAAGCCTCTCCACGTCCAACCATTGGATCATATATAACATTAAAAATTCGCGTCGTTGCCCTATTCCATATCAAACCATCCTCCCCCTCCACCGCCTTTTGAGCAAGCAATAGCAGTGACGTATTCATATAACTTTCAACCTCCCGATCATGAAGATTTCTTCTAAAATCAAAGCAGTTCCAAACAGTTTTACCACCAACCCAGTTATAAAATTCCTCAATAGTTTTTTTCTTTTTTTAATATTAAAAAGGCATTAATGAATACCACCCAAATTACAAAAAAAAAAAAAAAAAAAAACTAAAAATAAAAAAAAGGATTTAACCCAACAAACCAAAACGAACACTCAAGCATTGGGCTTCCAAAAACTCGGTGAAAACCAAAAAAGTATACACATCCAGGTCCACCCTCCCAAACCCCCATGACTTACTTCACAAAAATAGACCAAAAACAAACCCTTTAACCTACAAATGGACAATTCTATTACTTGAAAGGTCCTTCTGTTTCTCCCATCCTAGAACCACCATCCTACACAAAAAGGAATCAAATTCCATGCTTTCCTCCACTCGACCCGTGCACACAACCACCATCAAAATGTGAGACAGGCTGGGTGGTGTTTTTCATGTGTTACTCTTATATTTTCTGTAGTTGCATCCCCTTGATGCCCATTCAATAAAACCTTATTGCTTATCAAAAAAAAGTTACATGTTATGTTTTCATAAGGACTTTTGGTAGCTAGTCACGTGCTTCACTCCTCAATGATTTGAGAGGGGGATTGTGGAACCTATAACCATTCTAAAGAAATGAATCAGATAAACTTAGTGGCCAATTTTCCACCTCCAATAAGCACTCTTCAACTATTGTCAACCAATCTTTGAATCCTCAAGACAAATAATGCAACCTGATACTTCAACCTTCCATGCCAAAACTACTTTCATAAGAAAATTCAAATAAAAAACCAAAGCATCATTTCTTTCCACCTCCGCATGTTATTACATCAGAAAACCTCAAAAAACCACAAGCCAATCTTCATGTCATTTGAATGAGGTTTCTGATTGGACCTTATGCATCCAAAGTAGTGAGAATTACTTATATAACAACCTATTAATGTTTTCTAAATATCACAATAATCATATGAACAGGTTGATTTCAAATAGGACAGAACATAAAGTTTTCAGCGCAAAACCATATTTTAGAATAAAGATGACTTTTCTGAAAAATTAATCTAAATCAAAGAAGAAGTAGTCATAAGCAATTACCTGACTGATGGAAACAATGTTAATGATTAGCAGACCCTTGCCCTGATTGAGTGCCTGGTTTCTGCTGTACCTGGTTGAGGAGATTAAATGCAAACTGTAGTGCTGAATGATACCGTTGATTCTTATCATCCCCAACCTCTGAGGTTCCCTGACTTGCTCCGTAATGGACAGATTGATGCTGTGGAACTTGATTAGGAAACTGAGAATTCCCTTTATCAGCACCCAGTTGCATGGTAGTATAGGTTTGAGTAACATCACCGCCGTGGATCTGATTGGACAATGCAACATGGTTTGCAGATTGCTGATAGGCAGATGAACTATAAGAATCTATTCCATGTGGGATCCCAAAGCCCCTTTGAGTATTCTGAGAAATTTCATACTGATGCTCCCGGTCAAACTGTGGGGAAATTGAAACTTGTCCACTCTGTGAAGGTATTGCAATATTACCAAATGACCTAGAAGAAACTGCCCCCTGCTGTGGCAGGTGAAACGAAGGATCTTGAACTTGGGAGTTGTCAGTTACCCCGAGGGCAGAAATAGTTGATGTGTTTAAGACAGTTGGGTAAATCTGAAGCTGAGAAACTTCTTGCCCCTGCGGCTTATATTGATTCTCCACTTGAGGCAATGGATGTGCAGGTTGCTCAGGACCTTGATGATCATGTGTCCATCCCTGTGGCGGGTGTCCACCACCCAATTCTGTACTAGGAGGTAATGGAGGCCTAATGGATGCTAAGCTTACTTGCGTTTGAGCAGTTTCTGTGGCAGAAGATGTTGCGCTGGCAGGAAGAAACGAAGCTAGAGCGGCAATAAGCTGTGGGGTTAATAATCCAGCTTGGGACACCAGTGCGGTGTTTACTGAAGTGGCTGGCTGCATAGGAATGGAGTCAGAGGTTGGAGGAGGAAGCTGCGTTGTGGAAGGCAATGAATCCTCATGTAAGACTTTATTATAATCCATCTGCAACACTTCCTCCTCCTTCTGAGGTATGCTACTGTAATCATTTTGAGAAAGCATCTGCCCTCTATCCATGAAGTGAGGCTGGAAGGACTGCGGCTGCTCGGATGTGCTACTGGGGGCATGTTGTGGGAACTTAAGAACCACCCCATAAAGGCGTTGAGGGCCTATGATGTTCAGCACCTTAGAGAGGAAATCTGATGGAGGCACCAAAAATAAGGTGGTCCCATCATCAAATTTAGCCACCCCAGCCCGATCTTTTGATCCTAAATAACGCAGAAACTCGGTGTAGGAAGCAAAATCCTCTTCACTATCAGGCAAAAAGAAGACTATATTATATTCTGTGGCCTCAGCATAGTGTTTTGATAACAAGTCAAGGCCCGTTCTGGCTGAGCAATTCACCACCTCAGGACTGCAAAATAGAAAATTTTCCATTAGAATGAGAAATAACAAGACAAACAGCCTGTGCTAAATTTAACAGTCGTAATTGCAAAGTTTTTATTTCAAATCAAAAAGCATCCACCAGAAATTGTCACAATAAAAAGGATTATGAAGATATAGAGACCAAATAACTACATTCAAATTGTAGGGACGTATAAGTGGTGCAAAGCCAAATTAGGAAATGATTCCATAAATGTGCAGGCAACCCCACAATGAGTCGAGAAATGGAATGTGTGAATCACACAAGAAGCCCATTTAAGATATGTAAAATTAATATGCACACAATAAAAAACTACAGGGGCTTGCAGAACTGTCTCCACTTTGTGATACTACAACATGATGGAATGAATATCTATGCAACAATCAGTTGTAATTGAAACATTTATTCACATATCATTCCACAAGCAATAAACAAGATATATAAAATGTATTCACTAAGTTGTGCATAATAGAACTAGTGATCTTATTCAAGTATTAGTGCTTCTGCAAGCTCAGTTCTTGAGTAATTAAAATATATATGGTAAGTGGGGAGTACATTAACTTCATTAAATGATTCAATACAGTTAAGAAGGTCAATACATCTGAAGATAGGCAAAACTCATAGCAGGACTATTATTACATTCTAAAGAATAAGCAATCAAAAGAACAATTCAATAATATATATCTTAAAAAATTCTTTGGTAGAAGTCATATAATGAAATACTGAATCAAGCTACATCTCAGTAGAATTTATTATGCAGATGTCAAAACAGATATCCGATATGATTCAGAAAATTGGTAACAGGCAAAATAGCACTTACATTTCGGACTCTATGCCTTTCCCAATAGGAACACAACGAGCACGACAAACAGGTGTTCCACCCTTTGCAATAACACCACGCCATATGTAATCATGATCTGGATAACGCTGATTAGTTCCACTGGCTGGGATCCTAACTTCTGCTGGACTGAATCGATTTTTCTGCTGTACAGTGGCAAGTGGACCTGAAGCACCTCCACCTACTTGTGGACCAACCCCATAAAATTGGTCCAACCCCAACCCACGATCATCCACATTCCTTGAAGGAAAGGCGATATCAGAAACAGGCAAAACAGCATCCATCCTTGACCGCTTAGATTCCCTCTCGAGTTGACTCGCATCAAATACATCCGATGCACCAGACACAGCTCTGGGTGGTCGTTTTGCTCCCAGTGAAGGAGATGGGAGCATCCCAGGAGCAGGTGGGGATCGTCTCCAATTTGGACCACCCATCGAATCATTGGGATTAGCATCTGGATGTTTATGAAGTGCAGCCAAATCATTGAACTCTGGCCTTGAAAGTGGAGGTTCAAAGCTACCTTGAGGACCAAAAGGCCTCATCAACATATTAGGTCCAGGAATAGCACTAGATGGCACAGGTCCAGAAAGAGTATTTGGAACTACAGGCCTATTATGATTAGGTATGTCCAACCGGGCAGGTCTGAATGGAGGTTCATTAAAAAACACATCGGCCCTTGGCCCTTTAACTTCTGGATATGATCCAGGGAAATCTCTGCTAGGAGCAAGCTCACTGCTTGAATAGAGAATTGATATCCTGGGATCATTAAAAAGTCTGCCCTGCAACCCTTCTTTGGCACGCCGTGCCTCGTCAACACTTCTGAATTCAACAAACATATACTGCTTTCCGGGAAAACTTCTAATTCTCTCAATCTCACCAAATAAAATCATCGCATTGTGCAACATCTGCTCATCAATGAGAACAGAAGGAGGGTAAAGTATCCACAATATATTGCTCGGCGGTCCATCCCCTGTCGGCCTTCCAGAGGATTGCAAATGCTATTACAAAAGGGGAAAAAATAGAATATCAACAGACCCATCAGCTAAAAGATAAAGCACCATTTCCCGTTCAGTCCTTTCAGACAGAAGCCACGAGAGTGCCTAGGAAATGGTTAATCTCAGCAACAGCAAAGATTATCTCAGAACCAAGGACAAGTTATTTCGTTTCAAGGGGGTGTTTCAGTTTCCACTAAAAGGAAACATTTCAGAAACATTTAAGAAACTTATAATTTCGTTACAATGGGATGTTTCGGTTTCCACTAAAAGGAAACATTTAAGAAAGTTTTTAAAGTAGCACAAAGATATTAAAGGATAAATTACGCTTAGCATGCTATAGCTGCACTTCAAACCCTCCCACTTTGCACCTGTACATATCAATCGTCCCACTTGGGCCCCTTCAATCATATTTATTGATAGAAAATAACATGTGTTTCCGCCACATTTTTTTAGCAAGATTAAATGAACAAGAGAAAGTGGAAGGATTTAAAGGTCGGGTGAAACTGGTCATTTAGTACAGGGGTGCTAAGTGTAATTTATCCAATATTAAAATATATGAAAAATAATTAGAAGTACAAAAAGAAATATATTTTAAATGTACAAAAGTCTAATAAGAAACTAATGTAGCAATTTAATATCTTAGTAACTTATGATGTATTTTTGTGTTTTAAGATGTTTCAATGGAAATATTAAAATCATTATCCCACCATAGAAAAAATCCTCACTTGAATAGTTTTATATGAGCATTATAGCAAAATTGATGGTTGATATTCAAGAATTACCAGTTGTCTTTCGGATCCAGAATGAGCAGGATCGGGATAGCTTCTATTCATTTCTTTTGGCATCCATGGTGAATCAGGAGGGCCCATGATCCTGCTCAAAAACTGTCCCTCCCTTGCATCTCGGTAATCGGCCAAGTGTTCCTTTTTTAATCAGCAACAATAGCTTTCATTAAAATAAAGACAAAAAAGTACGCTAAAAGGGATAAGAAGTCCCCTAATACTAAAAGGAAAACACACTAAGAACATAAAAATTTAGGAACACAGACCTAGAAAAAAGAACAATTAACATCGGACTTGATCCCACTGACACAGAGAAGCCACGTGTTCCAATTGACGAAGAGAAGTGCAAGATCATGAATTAAGTAAACAAGCAGAGACATGGCAGTTCAGGCATACCAAAGGGAATTTATGGGATAGTAAGTCCTGCAAATGAATCATAAAAGATGTGGGGAACCAATACTCTTTTGTGGTTATTTTCATGGAAGGGGGGCTTCTGTTTGTCTAATTCCAATGATTTTCCAAAGTTAAGAATGGGTTTACAGTACAGAAAGGGCTTCAGAGCCGTTCAATGACAGTTGTACAACAAAGACCTAGGACTGAACCAAGGGCCAGCTAGCACCTCTACGGCAACAAAGATGTTTCCTCACCACACCAACTAGCCATATCATTGTAAAAATATTAAAGAAAAAGATGCATGATCGTCGCTAAAGCAAAATGGAACAATAATAGCTATGCACCTATCATGCTTGACTAATTCTAAACACGTCATTGTGAGCACATGTAGGGACCTAGTTAACACTTCCATTCACCCAATCAGCCAGCATTAACCAGATCAGATCCATTGCTTTGCAACAGCATATCATTTTATCAAAGCTATAATTACATACTCAAAAATAATTTCAAATGTGATCGACTTACTCTTCTTGTAGAGTGTGACCTAAGAAAATCAACACGTATGTGATCACCACCTATTCGCTTCCCATTCATACTTTTCAGTGCTTGAGAAGCATCTTCCAACCGAAAGTAGTCAACATATGCAGTATTACGGTCCCTAAGGAACTTAAACTCCTCAATTTTTCCAAATTTGAGAAATTCCTGTTCTAGTGTCTCTTTTGTGATTGATGGGCTGATTGCACTCACCCACAAACTTTTGCATGGTTTAGCCTGCCGAGAAAGAATAAGAAGAAGAAGAAGAGGGTATTGTGTTAGAACTCCAGAACCCCAAAAAAAAAAAAAAAAAAATGAATAGTATCAATAGCAACTTTAACCTGAAAAAACCAGAGAGAAAAGAGTGCATTATTCAAGAAAATACCCATCTCAGAAACATACTAATGCAGGTGTTGGCGGATGGATGTTCAGAGAGTTATACACACATAACCATCAGGACTACTCCGGAATGCTGCAATGTGCTAACAGTAACTATATAAGAAATCTAATTGGCCTAGGGGACAAGTATGTATTTACTTAGAATTCTTAGCACCATTGAATTATGCAGCACAGGCACTTCATTAGGATGTTGTTTCCGTGTCAAACAAACTCTTCGCAGACACTCCACAGACACATATTCATCGTGCTATATGATTTTATAATTTTTTTAAAACCACACACATTTCAAGCATTCGAAGAAACGTGTATCCATTACTAAAAACATGTGAAACATGTTGCACCATTAAATACTAATTAATCTCTCCTCATTTAGACTAGTAAAGAAATCCGAAACCCCAAAACCTTCAATAGCATATATTTTCCTCTAATTAGACTTCTAAAGAAGTCCAAAGCACCAAAATTTTTGTTTAGTTTATAATCCCTTTGTATTTGGACTAATAAAGAACTCTACAACCCAAAACTTTCAATCAATTTATGCATATAGAACTTTTTAAGATAGTAATATTTTATGTTTACACTGCTTTTTCCAATATTTAAAATGTGAAAAATAACTTATTAATATTTTGATATTTATACATGCTGATTAAAAATATATATTTAACTATTTTTTATGAATATTAATTTATTCTCATGTCATATTCTTAAGATTTTTTTTTTTTCTTTTTAACAATTGACCATGTTTGACGTGTCCATATTATGTCAGTACCAATAACCATTGCAATACCATGTTTGACGTGTCCATATTATGTCAATACCAATAACTATTGCAATATTTACTACTTAACAAGTAAATAAAGATACATGCGTCATTATATAATTAATAAATGACTTTAGAACTCGTTTAATATAAACTCCCAAGCATGGGTTCATTATCTTTTATACATCTCACAACTCATATTAACATATACCATCTAATCATCTCAGAACCCATACTTACTTTAAAAACACTCGGAACCCATACTTCAAACCTCCCAAGCATACCCTAATACAATTCAGCATAATCCAAAACTAATCCAAAACGAACCGAATCACCAAAAACCCCAAACTTAGTCAAACAGCGCAAATTCGCTATTTAAGGACATGCAAAGAGTAATTCCACCAAATTCAAGCAGACCAACTAAATCTACAACCAACCACAAACCCTACACCACAACAAGCAAAATCCAAAGAGCAGAACAAACCGGTTTCGCAAAATCAATCCTCAATGGGTTCCCACGAAGAATAGCCCCTCGGAGGGCCTCCACTGCCTTCTTCGCGTCCTCCACGCGCTTATAATACACAAAAGCGTAGGTCCTAAACGCGTAAGAACTGATAGAATCAACAGCACCGTATTTCGAGAACAAGTTCATCAAATCGGAATCGGTCACATCAGTGGGCAAGTTTCCGACCCAGAGATTGCTCGAAGGTATTTCCGATTCGTCGGAAACCCTCCCGCCGTAAGCCTGTTTGCCCGACTTGATCGGCGGCGGCATGTTTACCGATCAGATCAAAACCCTAGGACGACAATTACGAATCTCAATACCAAATCGGACTGAAATCCGAATCGCTATAACACCATTACTGCCTACAAAAAATGATAAATAAAAACGCTTACTTACCCGTATTTCAATGGAATTGACAACGAAACCTATTAATTTAAGGCTCTCAGATTTAGATTTGTTCAACGACCAGAGAAAGAAAATGACTCTGAGACGGAGGAAATGTGGGGATTCCACAGGGGGGCGAGGTCCGCGCTCTGAACCTTGTTTGAGAGTTTATGACACAGAAAAGAAGGAAGGAGAGGACAAAATATGCCTGGGAGTCGGGAAGAGGGATAATGATTTTTATTTTTATTTTTTTATTTAAAAATAGATTAAAAAAAGTTATACGCTGTTAATTTATCATTATGGGTGTGGTGGAGTGATAAAAAGAGATAAAATGTGGGTTCATAATACATGTAGTAAGATAAAAAAATAGATAAATTTTAAAAGTTTTTAAAAGATATTCAAGTTTATTGGTGCTCTAAACAATGTCCTTTTTTTTAAGACACTTACGAGATATATTTTTTAATTCTCTCCTTAGTGTTTGTTTGGGTACCGTATGGATCACTAAATAAATTCAAAAAAATTTCAAAAATTTTAAAATTTCAAAAAATTCTCACTTTTAAAAAAAATTACAAAATCTGTTAGAATGAATCAAAATAGCACGTTCTAATGGTTTTGCCAGATATTTTTAAAAAATTATACTAACATTTGTACTAAAAAGTTTCACAAAACTTTAAAAATTTTCAAAATTTATCCACTAAAATTTTACCATGTGTAACTCTATATAATTTTTAATAATTTTACATCAAATCAAAGACAAATATCCAATTATCATTTCAAAATAACTTTTTACATTTTAAACTCTAAAAAATTTTAGTTTCGGTTTTTGTGCACTCCAAACGATCCCTTAGAATATTACAAGTTATATAAAAAAAAA
>QLOD02000017.1:1148878-1170051 GCA_003260245.2 Sideroxylon spinosum | reverse complement strand
TCTCTCTCTCTCTCTCTCTATCTTTGCAGGCCTAAGAGATGATCCATTTCATTTATCTAGTAGAATGAGATCAAGTGGGCATGTACAACAAATCTATGGTTTTAGAAAGCTTAATATTATATATATTGTCATTGTCATGCTAATATATATTATACTATGTATTTATATGTATATATAATTATATTTGTGCGCATAGACTACACTGACAAGGAGATGATCCAAATCAAGTATGTTGGAATTGTAACACATCGACTGTGAATTACTTACATTGTCATTTTTTTACCTTGAGCAGTATGTATGTGTGTGTATACAAAACATGGTGAAAGTTAACTGACAAATTAAAGCTGTTTCCTCTCTCGGTGGATGATATGGTGATTCAAATTTCGTCCAATATTTTAAGTAAATCAGGCTCCTATTTAATTAACTTTCCCCACCAAAGGGCGATCCAATTCTCGAATCGGAGTATTCCATGAGCAAATTCCTGTCAAGTACACTCGGATCTATTATATCTTGCAAACATTTTTAGTTACCCGTGAAAAATTATGATATTTTTGTGGTTTTATGGTTTCTTAAAAATGCTATAAATGTTGTTAGTCTTTCAAGGAAATTGACGTGTTCGCATATCAAAAAATTAATTAGTTAATATATATAATAAATTATGTGTAAGCATACTCTCAAATACTATAAATATTTTATATCCTCTAAGGCATAGTTTGAAATGACACAAAAGTTAATTTCTTTTTTTTTTCTATTGTTTTGTTAGTAATTTCTAGGCAACTGTTAAGAAGTTAAATTTTTTTTTTTAATTTTTTTTGGTAGCTACTTTTTTTATTTATTGATTTTACATATTTGTTTTTGATGGTTTAAAAGAAAATAAAGGACTACTCTTCTCAAATGATACCTAAATCTCTTACCTGCGACACTCCCGCCCAAAATTGATTGCTTGAGAAATTTCTAAAATTGTTTAAATTAATGCATTTTGAAAATTTTAAAACGATTTAATAAAGTTCAGATCTCTTAGTAATTTTTAGGTTATTATTGTAACAATGTTTAGATTTTTTTTTTTTATTAAATATGAATAATGAGGACGGACACCCTCCGTTAGCCGTTAATAGTCAAATAAAAGCTCCAATTGGGATCCGTTAGCTAAAATTTAACCTTTCACTACTTAACTTTTTAATTTTTCTAAAATAATCAAAATTATTTCTTACACTTTAATTTTTTTTAAACCATCAAGACAAGTATATCAATCATTAATAAAAAATTAAAAACTAATTATAAGGTGGCATTTGATTTAATTTTCTATTTTTTATTTTCTATTTTAAGCTTATTTTTCTATTTTACACTTTTAAAAATAAGAAAAATAACTCAAAATGTTTTTAATTACTTGTAACAGAAAATGGATTTACACATAACGTGAAAAATGGTAAAAAAAAAAAAATCATTTTGAGTATTTTTAATCCAAATTAAGGCAAAACTCAAAATAAAGAAAATAAAATATTTTTTATTTTCTTGTTTTGAGATTTTTAAAACATAAAACACATAAAACAAATAGAAAATAGATAAACATACTAAATGCCACCTAAGAATTTAATTTTTTTAATCCCAAACTAAGCCTAAAATGGCCTTTCAAGTAGCCCCAGTTCTTTTACACTACTGGCTCGGAGAGAAGCTCCATGGACAAAACTACTATTATTTTCTTGGAGAGAAATTCTTGATGGGAGATATTGTCTATATGCAAAATCATATTTTCTTTTCTTACTTTATTTTTTTTAAAAACGTTTTAAAACTTCCCCACCTTAGAGATCAATCAATAGAATGGCTGGAATTTGCAGGTCCAAATTTTTTTTTTTTTTAAATTTCAAGATGAAGTGGAGGGTCATAACTAACATAACCAAGAAAATATATAGAATCATGGATAGATATAGCTTTGTTATCTCATATTAGGAATACATCAAGGTTTTTTAAAATTCTTGGGAGTCGGTCCCTGGCTCATTAAAATAAGCATATACGTTAAGGTTTTTAAAAATTTTTGGGAGCCAACCCCCTGGCTTATTAGAATGATCATATATATTCTTCAATTTTCATTCTATTACCGTATTTGATATGCTTATTAATTTGAAATATTATTTTATTTGAGGAAATTACCATTGTATTTTGTATCCCCTATTACTAATGTATGCCTTATGATGGAATAAAAGAATTCTGAAGTTATGGTAAAATTGTATTTCTGTTGAATAAGTTTTTATAAAAATTCAAAACTTAAAAATGTAATTTCAACTTCCCCAATTAGTTTTTTAACTTCACATGTTTGATTTGATTATGTAAAATTTGGTTTTTCCTTCATTTCTATAATCCCATTGTTGTCCACTATGATGGAATAAAATTAATTAATTAATGTAACTTGGATGCACCCAACACTTGGGGAACCAAGAAGACGACAAGCACATAAACCAAGGAAGGATTGTCTCAATGGTCGCCAATTTATAATATTTTTTAATTAAATAAGGTAAAGAGTCCTGCAACTAGGAATAAAACATATATACCCGACGGATAAAATTATGTACAGTAGAATCTCCACCATTCTAGTAGCAGCTAAAATCATGCAAAAAGTAAATTAACAATTAAATAGTTTTCCTGGTCAGCTAATAGAAACAAAGAGATAACGATAAAATCAATATCATTTGACATATATATGACAAGTTAGATTGTGAATCAGGATGATGAATACTAGATTTGGTGTACGTAATTACTGTTACACTAATGATCCGGGGACACTGTTACGTTGAGATATCAAATATCAGTTCGGTGACAACTTTGATTTATATTATTGGATTAAATTCAACCTCTAAATGTCTTTATGTATTTTTTAAATTAATAACTTATAAATGTGGTTGAACCGTTAAATTTTAATTCAATAATCCATACCAGAGTTACCACTAAGTTAATAGCATATTTGTTACACCCTCTCTATTTTTATCCTAATTAATTTTCATCCTCATTTTTTTTTTTCATTTCATGTCCTTTGCAACAACTACACATTCATTCCTGTCATTAGGACCTGATTATTGAAGTTCATCTAACTAATTAAATACGCATCTTTTTGCAATGCCAATATTTTTTATTACTAATCTTACGGTTAGCAGTGATCACAGATCAAATAATTTGAATAACTCAAACTTGGCATAGTTGGCACTTTAGTTTAACTGAAAGCGCTAAATGATCTAAATTCAGGTTTTTTTTATGACTTGTTTAAAATTCAAGTCAATTTTGAATAAATAAATGATTTGATTGAAAAAATAATATATGTAAATATATATTTGCAATATTTTAAAATAAAATAATATCACTTTAGTTTAATTAATGAAATGATCTAGTTTTAGTTGGACTAAGAGGTACTAATTTCGAATTATAATATTTTAGACTAATACGATATCATTTTAGTTAATCAAAATATTCGCAAGTTAAATTCGATCCCAATTCACTATTTATTAAGTCGAGTTTGAGTTCAAAAAAAGCTCAAACTCGAGTTTCACTCTAATAATATTCTTTATGTAGGGGAGAGGAGAAAGAAAAATGTTAGAGACATTATATCAAATATAATCTGCATCCCTGAGAACTACATATCCATTATATATACATATGTGTTGGGGGGGGGGGGGTGGGGGTTATTCTAGGGTTATTATAGTACCCATGGAATATACAAGGAAAAGGAATTTTGCTTCTCCTCTCCTATTACTGGATTCCAAATTGCTGGTTTTGCTGCTAGTTACATTAACTGTTCTTCCCTGGAAACTAAACTATATATAAGACACGATAGACAACATTTCATTATCTTTCAGAAAATAAAATTCATATGTATGGTTGTCAAATTCAGTACTCAAAAATAACTTTAAATGCACGGGATTCACAGTTCAGTTTTTGATATATATATATATATATATATTAGTGGTGCCCCGTGCCTAAAGGCACGTGGGATTCACTCTCCCAACCGGCTCTCTCCCCCTCTCTCTCTGGGTGACACGTATATAAAAGTTACATCAACTGATCAGATTTATTATATAGATATAGTTAATTATTTAATTAATAATCACTTTAGATGTATCAATTAATCAGTACCAACAGATTAATTTTATTATACCATACATTAATCACTTTCATGTATGAGTAATCATTCATCAACATGATTCTTTTATATTGTGTTGACCAAAAGTTGAGCTTTCCACTTGGCATCTGGATTCGTTCGTTCATTCTAATTAAAGACTGGCAATCTCTCTTAATGGGAGATAAAACTGCATAAACATCTTGTAATAAAAAAAAAAAAATTCTTACACTTGGTTTGCTTTTCAGAATGTTAAATTTATTAATAGAAAATGAATGAAAAAGGAAAAAGGAAATCAAAATTTCATTAAAATAGTTCAATAAAAAAATGAAAAAAAAAATTACTTAGAAACTGTTTACAAACAAGTCCTAATGCCTAATTTGATAAAGAAATATAAAGTGAAGGAAATTAATAAAAGAATGCATTTATATCTATCCGTATCGTTTTTATACTACTATTTTAGCACTTTATTTGGTATGCTTGTTTGAAAGGACTTTACTTAAAAAAATATGATCGAATGAAAGTATGGAAGAATAATCATTTCTTTCTTTTTATATTTTCTTTTATTCACTTCTTACTCAAAATGTCTAGGTTAATTTATGCGACCTCAATTGATTCATATAATTTTTAAAGTTAACAATTATGTAAATCTTCAATAAATATGAAGTAACTCCAAACAATATTATAAGTAAAAACAAATTTATAATTTGACCACTTGAATTAAGTATTAAAATTAAAAATGACCATTTTATTCAATTTACTTGTATCAAACTACACCGCAATTTATAATAATTTAAACAAATACCTGTTGTCCACCAAAAATGAAGCCTTGGAAGATGATATGAACCAAAACTAAAGGTATCAAAACTTTTAGTTTATTCCAACACTAAAAAGTAGAGAAGAAGACAAGCAGTAAGAGGCTCCTCATCCTTCTCCTATTCTTTTGAATCTCCAATCCAATCATTGTAGAGCTGTCTTAGTTTGCCCAACTTCCTTTTCCCTTTACTTTATCGAAAGATAGTCCATATGCTGATTATTCCCTTAATTCAAGTGGTCCACGTCATTACTTTGTCTTCATGTGTATTATATGTGATATAATATATATATACACATCGATCACAACATTGCATATTAAAATAAAGACTCTCATGAATGTATACTGAACCAAATAACTAAGTAGAGATTAGTCCTTATAATTAAATTGGCTTGCCAACCATGATAATTAACGAATTGACAGGCTACACACGGGTATTGGTCAATTGCCTATCTTTAGACGACTAATGAACAGTAATCGAGATTCTATGGGAATAATGAGACTTGTAAACTAGTGCTATTGTTCGTGATTAACTTGAGTTTAGGTATAATTTGGGATTATTTCTCACATTTATTGAACAAATTTGTCATAAAAGTTTGTCAAAATTTGCTTATTGTGGTACAATTAGATCCTTGATTTATCATGTAATGTAAAGACTTTACAGTAAAATATTATCAATTTTGGACTTGATTAGGTATAAGGTAAATACTTTCACAGGATTGTCTATTTTGTTATTACTCTCGATTGAACAAAATCCAATTCGTTACCACTTTAAAATGTGTCGTATCTAATTTATAAATATTGAATATTACATATATGTTTTAAATTTTCTTTATTTAGGCAGTATAAGATAAAAAAATATTACTTATCTGTTTCACTCCTTACTTTACTTTTCCGAAAACACTCTTACAATTAGGTCCCTTATAGTCCCTATGCCCCCACAAGAAAATAAATTCACTAAAATACTACATAATTACAATAGCATCATTTATTATATCATTTTACTGACATTTTCTAATAAAATATTTTAGTTCAATATACTTTCCTTCTTGCCAAATCACTTTTTTTTTTGGTTTTTCATATGCCTAAATTTAAACACATATATTTCCATACTCAATTTGATTTTCAAACTAAAACAGCCTGCTATTCCTCACCTTAGAGATGAGGAGGGGCTAATTCCATTAGAGACATGAAAACAAATTAATCAAAAGAATTTAAAAAAAAAAAATCAGTGTTATGGTCATATAAAATGGATATACACACAAGTGATTATTACGTGATGACTTATATTCCACAGGTGACATGATAAGAAATGGATCGAGATCAAGTGGGGTCAACCAAATCCGATTCTTTTAAGTCCAACAATAACATTGCTCATCATCAACTTGCTTATGTCTACTAATAAATGTGTGTGTACACACATCATAGGATTCAAATAATTAATAAAATAGAGAAGGATAAATTACACATAACACTACTACATTTTATTATCAATCTCACTTGACTTTTATACTTTAAATTATTGAACTTTGCCCTCTATAAAAAAATATGATGAAAAATAATATACATCCATACATAAGACGGTTAATAAAGTTATTAGAATGAAAATAAATAGAAAGGTTTCAAAGCATAATAAACAAAATAAGACGATTTAAAGTATATCGATGGAATAAGTGAGATTGATAAATTACAAAGTGTTAAAATATAATTTATTCTTAACAATAAAAGGGAAGGAAGGGCCAAAAATTGGTTTGAATGTAGAATTTGGGAACCATAACATTTTGGTTGATGTCATTCAAATAATAGTGACAAGAGGATACAAATCGAAAGAGCCACATGATATGTTTCATCAAAAGGAGAAACACAATAAATACACCTTTTGAAGTGTGGTAGTGTTAGGTGCCTCCCTACCCAATGGGAGATGAAACCATGTAAAAGGGGCTTTCACTAGCAAAACTTGAGCTGTGATAAATATGTTAAATGATTGGGAAAAAAAACAAAAACACTCAAAAACATTTCTGATTGGCTTTTAACTGTTAAAGTTTTTCGATAGTCATACCAAATATTTAGAAGGGAACCCAACTTTCATTTTATTTGAAAGGTAGGCTTATATTATTTAGCTAGAGCGTAAAACGGTAAACTTGTAGTCTAATATGCGATACAATGGAATATAAATTTTTCATGTAGTTGCTATATTATTAATTAAAATGTCTTGGTATATACAAATTTCTTATTTGAAAAAATAACAATAATAATCAAGAAACTAAATAATAAAGATATTTATGAAATTAAGTACACTTTCTATTTATTCATTATTCTCTCTAAAAAAATAACTTTACCGGTCAATTTATTATTTTGATAGTTTTTTTTAATGAAAATATAACATAAGTATAATTTATTCAAATCATCGAATTTAGTATATCAAAAAAGTCGAGAGCATATGTACCATTTATAGGCATAATAGCAAGTTTTGATAACTATAGGTCGGGGTGGGGGAGAAGGAGAGGTAACCTTATTTTTCTAGCTCGTATACAGCCGTCGAAATGATGCTTCTTATGAAGGTCAGTAAGATGAAAAACAGTTATTGTTGAAATCTTACCTAAATAAATTAGTATCAGAAGTGCAAGGTTGATGTATATATTTAAGTTAATCATAAGTTTACAACAAGATGACAATACTAGGAGAATTTTATAAGAACATGACATACAGAAACTACCTAGCTCGAGTTGGTATACTGCAAATGACTAGAAAATCATAAACAATGGGAGTGGAAAAATAGAGTGTGTGTCTTTTACCTATTGCATGCTATATGCCTTGAAGAATCTTCTCTCAGGAGAGAGAGAGAGAGAGATCAACAATCAATTCTTCACAAGGTAATTACATACGGTAAATGATCATTATGGGAGGCATTGATTGCGATGGATCATTATTCAGAGATTAAGTCCAAATGCAAATTGCAGCAACTTTCTTGTTGATTCTTCTTATCTATGTTTTATTCTTTTCAATTTTGCAGAGTGAAACTTATCAACTATGTTTGATTCTTTTCAATTTTGCAGAGTGAAATTTGATGTAATCTTTGTCAGGGTACTGATATCCATAATAAGAAGTCTAAGTAAAACAAAGTAGTCTGCAAGGATATATATTCAATATATATAATCCGAAGTCCCCATCAATCAGCCTCCTCATCATATTCATAATGTCATCATCCTTCAGAATAGTCATTTTAGTTTCTTCACCAATCACTAGAATTTTATAATTAAAAAAAAAAAAAAGAGAGAAAAAAACTCAAATGTTAAATTCAATTGGTGTATACTATATATGTATATATATAGGCATTGATGAGTTGGCAATGTCATGGTGATGGTGATCATGTAAAGTATCAACAACACTGGCAAATGGCAACTGCTATGGAAACCTGTAGCGTCAGTTATTCTAGCTTTGGTGGGCACTGGCAGATTAATGGAGGCGACAGCCGCCGTATGGCGTAAAAGATGGTGGCCATGGAAAAATGGTGATGGCATATTAGTCCCAAATACATGAGAGGTGATGAGTACGACGTTTCAACAATATTGTTTAGAGGAACTACTACATTATCGATACAAAACTAAATTACAGTTCATAAGTTTAAAGGAACTCATGCATGAAAAGACGAATTGAGAGAGAGAACATATGCAATAGCTTCAAACCTTCACCAAGGAAAACAATGCCGACAGAGCGGCCATTAAGCCACAGCCACAAAAGCTTTTTTCTAACCCAAACCTTTGGAGTTTATATATATATACATATAATTAATATAAAAGTGATACGAAATTTAATTGAAAAAATTTAAAATTTTAAAACTTTTCAAACTATGTTTTTAGGTTAGCCTTAAATTAAATTGCAAAATTTACCGTATTATTTAGCAAGAGTCAAGGATAGTAAACTAAATGCGTTAAGAAGAGAGACCAGTAAAAAGAAAAGAATTCAAATCATGAAAAGAAAATTCTCATTATAACGTAGTAGAGTCATGAATTTCAAAGGTAATGGAAAGGAAGAGTGGAGGGTGACCTCAAAAGTAACTTTCTTTGTCTGATTGAATTTATGCCTCGCGAATCAAAAATTAATTGAAATACAAAAGCATTTATAAAAAAATATATATAAATAGGTAAGAGTATATTTTTGTACTAAAATGAAATAGTATTTCATTGTTTAAAGGGACTTAATTTATTTATATTTTTCAAATAATATTTTTTAAAAATTACATATTAATTTTATATGACAAACGTGACATAAATATAATTTAATTTAATATTTTATAAAAAAATTTCGTCTTAACCCAATCACAAGTTGGTTATTTGTTAATTTTCATACCATAAGGGATCATGGGTTATTTGGCTATCTTTGAGGAATTGGTGAAAAAAAACTAGAAGAGAAAGAAAGGGAAAAATAAATAATAATATAAAGCAAATTTAAATTTTTTTGGATACATATTTTTATTCATACAAATTATAAAATATAGAAAATAAAATTTATTCATAAATTAGTTTTGAAAATTTAGTTATTAATAAAGTTTTCAATTCATATTTTCCTCTTTTATTTTTTATCTTAATAAATTTTTAGGTACGTTATTCACATATTTTTTTGAAAAAAATTGTTTAAAAATATTTAAAATAGAATAATTTTAAACATGTAAAAAATTAATTTTTTGGATTGATTGTAATTTTTTTATTTGTAGGTAATTTTTTATAATTTTTTTAAAATGTAACAGAATGACCAAAAATTAAAAAAATATTAAACTTTAATAAATTATATAAAACGACAAAAAAAGCTGTCTTTGAACCGTCCGGTTGAGAAAGATCAGAAATAAGGGTTGTGTCTTCACTCCACGGTCCATCTACAATACAGAATCCTTTCGGCTCTTCCTGGTACGCTCTCTCTCTCCCTCCCTCTCTCTCTCTCTCTCTCTCTCTGTAATGTACACGCCACACACACAGCGATCCATGCGACTAGGGATTTGTTTACCTGCAAATGTTGATCTCTCTCCGTGTTATCTCTGTACATATACACACATACATGTATACACATAGACAAATCCCTATCTTTGTCGAATTCAATGGAGGACCGAGGATGATGGGGATTTGTTTGATGTAATAAATTCAGGCTGTGTTTGGATCAGGATTTGTCAGGGAAAAGGACAGATAGGTTTCAAAATCCATTCTTTTGTTTGAATTATGATAGCAAATAGAAGGGAAAACAGAGGAATGTAGGAAACTAAGGTTAATTTAACTAAAATTTAATAATACAACGAATGTGTTTTGTTTTATTACATGTTTTGTTTTATTACATGTTTTTGAATATATATATTTAGGATTTATGCTTCTTCCTGCTTGGGATGATTCTATTTGAATAATGGATTTAGGAAGAACTGCGGATCTAAATTCTGTACCAATCGGTTAATTAAATTATGCATAAAATCAGTGAGGAAAATTGAGCTTTTCTCCTCTTGGTTTAATTGGGGGACAGTAATTAGAGTGCTAGTTCTGATACAATTTTTTAAGAGAATCTTACTAATGGATAATCTGGACAAGCCTGTGGAGTCGGTGGCAAGAAGAATTACAGTATAAGACTTATTAGAAAAAAAAAAAAAAAAAAAGGAAGAAGAAGAATTGCAATATAAAAACAAGCAGACAAATATCCACAAGTATGCTTACGTGCTAATCACATTCATGTTTGTTGTTGTGAACACATATATACATGTACGAGTAGTGGATGTGTTACTTGTGCATTTCACCCTTGTGCCTAACTATCAATCTTGGGGAGTCCTCTTGCTGTGGGAATCAAGTATGGGTCACATTGCCACAGTACTTGTTTACTTGGTTCTTATTATAATATCTGTGCCTTCAGATATTTATATTAATCATGGTTATAACTTATGCCTAAGATAAAGTTTATTTTTGAGTTATTTATTTGTATTTTTAATACCTAGTTTCATTTATTTATACTTTTATAACTATTTATGATGTAACTTGGAGAGTATGGACATTTCAAAATGAGTGTTGTATCCGTATCCGACACGTATCAGACACATACTTCTCAGATACTCTAATATATATATCGGACACGTTACATGACGTGTCTTATTATTTTATCATTTTTTCTTCAAATGTGTTATTAAGACAAATCTTGATTTGATATGTTGAAACTCTTAAAATTATAAAATCTTGTAACTTATATTTTGTTATGGTTTGTGTATTGAATTATATATCAAAATAATTTTTGTTGTGAATGTTATATTCACATATATAGCTAATAAAAAAAATACAAATATTTTTTGGCCGTATCTCTACCATGTTCATATTCTTATTTTTTTTTTTTTTAAATTGCCGTATTTGTGTCCGTATTCATATCATATGCATATCTCTTATTCGTATCAATGCTTCTTAGGATGTGACTATGACATTGTGGTTTGAAATTGGTTGACTTATAGACTTAATAGTCATTTTCCTAGCTTGTTTAATAATTTGGGTTTGAGAATATTGGTAAATGGTATTATTTTTCCCTTTTCTCAAAAGAGGCCCTCAATCGCTGCAAATTGCTAGGCTTTTTTTGTAAAGTTGCAAATTTCTAGTTAGAGGTACACCAAAACTCTGGTTTGTGTGTTTTTGCTTATTTATATCAAATTGCATTGCACAATAGAAAGAAAGAAAGCAAAGATGATGAGAACAAGGCTCCTTTGGTTCACCCTTGGATTCACATCGGCTGGAGCTGTAATGACTCAGTTTGTCTTCAAAGATCTTTGGGCTGACCGCCAGTCTCTCTCCGCCCAAGTAAGCTCTCTGTGATACTTATCTCTAATCTCATATTTACTTCCCCTCCATTTTTTATTTATCTATAAGTATTATGTGTTTGTTAGTATTAATATGTATATGATTTCTTTGTAGTTGAAAGAGAAGTTTGATGCCCTAGACACTAGAATCTCCAATCTTGAACCAGTCCTCCATACTAATTCCACCCCTCATCAGGTAATTTCTCCGCAATTTCCAACATGGGTTTTAATTCGTGTATAATTTTGCACTGCTAGTAATTTTCCACACTCATTAGTGTACATCTAGGGTTTTGTTTCCTTGTATGGTTTACAGTGTTATTTTCTTTCTTTTGTACATGATTTTTGCTGACATATTAACCTTTCATTTGGTTATCAATGTTGATAATTTGCCCAAATTCCTATTAAACAATATAAATTGGCTGTGGCTGGTGATTGTGAAACGTAACTATGTAACATTTCCCAACGTGAATCTATCCTGTAAGATCAGTCCAATATGTGACATTTGTGACAACCACTTGCATCGCCTTGTTGGTTGTTAAATAGTAATGCAGGATTTTTACTCAGCCAGCTGTACTTTTTTCAAAGTTTATGTGAGCCAAAAATTTATGGCTTGTCAATGTTGACCCGAAAACATACAACATATTGAAGACAAAGAATGATTTCTTAAACATCAATTTGTTACCATGTGGAGTGAAAAAAGACAAAAAGAAAAAAAAAGCACATGAGAATTTATTTCCAAGTAAATAGCAATGCCAAGACCGGTTAATGTGCTGACATTTAATTTTAATAGCCTTCAGATTCTAGAAACTAGAAACACAACAAGGTGAGTAAACCTAGAGGGTGTAGAAGTAACAGTACATTCATACGAGAATACTGATATCTGAGCTCAAGATTGCACCCAAGCGGACAACTTAGCATAGGATAGCCTTTGTGGAAAATCTTACTTATATGTAGGACCATTCATAAAGGGTGGCCTTGGAGTATCGGTTAGGCTTGCGACCTGAGAGTCAAGACTCGAACCCTGGAATCAGCCTATCTGCTTGCAAGTAGAAGGCTGCCTACATACCCTCCTAGACTATAATTTTAGAATACTATTCTTGTCAGCATGCACAATAGACATGTAACGCATAATTTTCAAACATCCATTTGAAATGGGTGAACTCTCTCTCTTTTATATTCATTGCTGGTCTTGTTTCCATGAATTCTTATGTCGCATTTGAAATCAGTGTTGCTTCCTTGGGCTTTGATGCTTTATGATAAGTGTCCTTATAGTTGCATTGCTTTTTCTTGCAGGATGAAGGAAATTTAAATTGAAGCTATATTTGGCTCCGCGTATCTGTGAGCCTTTCTATTGCTGGAATCCTAAAGTTTTGCAGTCATTTGGAAGATCGGAATCTGTTTCCTGACATTTTTTATTTTGTCATGAAAGCTGGATCGCTTTTTAGTGTGATGTTTATGTAACTTTAGAAGGGATTACTTCTTATTATGAAAGGAGAATACTATACCAGAAGTTTTTGCTAGAATATTGTACCAAAATGAGGTGGCAATGATATTGTTGTAATAGACCACTATTTTGAGTAGTTTATCTAAAATTGATTGACCCACAAAGAAGCAATATCGTTCTACTTAAAATTTCTTGTCAAAAGTTTTTGGTTGCATAGCATTACTTAACGTGGAATGGTCTTAATGATATGTGTGTAAACATCGTGTATGCTTTACATGCTTTGGATATGAATACGACACATATTTTAAAGTGTTTGCGTTTCAAAGTTGTACACAATATCATTAAGACCATTTTGGGCATCCTTCTATTATTTCTTTTCCTAGAGCTAGGATATGATACCAGCTAAATTGTACTTTCTTAATTAAGGAGCTTCTATCAGAACTTACTAATTCAGCTTGTGTACCATCGCTATGTGCATGTGTAAATGTTATATGAAAAGGTTTACAAGTAATAAATAATAATTCCATGAATTTTGTGCATTATTACACTTGAATAAATTGATGAAGCAGTGGTGAAGTTGAAGTTATAGCAGCTTCAAAAAATCATCGAATTGGAAACATGTTTTCTTCTATCCAAGACACATGTTGTAATTACACCTTTGCAGTAACTCAAAAAAAACATCTGGTTTTATTTCAAGACCATGGCTTTTAATCTCAGGCAAATATTTGAATGTATTTGCTACGCGATTACCAGCAGATTTAATTTGCAAAGCTACAACAAAATACCTGAAATGAGTGATCTGCTGAGCTGTTACATTGAGTTTATATACAAACTATCTGATGAAAAAATCCAACATGAAATATGCCTTTGCTTGGTAACTATTTTTTGCATCCATTGAGGGGTTTGTCCCCATATTTGGCCTTCTATAGGGTATAAAAAAAATAGAGGGAATTGTTTATCATTAGATTTTTCTTTGTTCTTTGTTCTTTTTCCCTTTTTTTTTCCTTTAAAAAAATCTAGAAATCTCACTTATTCTAATCTTTCCCTTCAATCTTGTCATTCCTCTTTTTATCCCTGTAATCTGTATCGATTTTCCTGCTCTACAAAGTTGAATTTTGATCTGATTCTGAAACTCAATACGAGAGTATTGTGTGCTGCATTGCTTTCTTTACACGACTGAGCTATGCTTTGAGTTCTCTTCAGTTGGCTCAGTTGCTCTTGCAGAATGAGGTTTCACAGAACCATCTGAAAAACAATGTTTTTGCTGGTGATGGGCTTCAACTATCCATATTAGAACCAAGGCCATCATAATTACTGAGAGGAACACCATTGCCGCCCACACCATTCGCGTGTTTCTCTTCAGAGGTTTGCAGTGCCTGTAGAGGATATCAGAAGATGCTTCTTTGACGGACTGGCATTCGACCAAATTCTCCATTCCCGGGTAAGCATTCAGCAGGGTTTGAATTGAATTTGTGTATGCCTCCACTGCTTGGACTTCAGTTGCGGACACATATATACCGCCTACACAGTTCACATCCGAACAGGTAACCTCCTTCAATACCTACAAAACATTGGAAATTACAAAAAATAAGTACATATATTATTTGGGTATTATTTGAAACTCCTCTTTACATTATATGATAAACTTGTTTTTTATATCATGTTTAAGTATAGTTTCATTTGCATACCGCAGAGATGTCTTTTATTTTGATTGAATTGGATGGACAATTATCTGGCTGGTACTGGTATTCTGGTGGTGCTGAGAAAGGATTGCAGATCTGAAAAGCGCTTGAATATTGTGCAGATATGTTTGTATTCACCTGCAGATATTCGTAGCAGAAGGCATAAATTTTCTATGCCTCAAACCGAGCGATAGAACTAACTCCCTTCATATAATCATGTATGTTTGTGTCTGTTTCTATTCAATGTTGCAGCTTAAACAGCAAGCCATATATCATAAAAAAAATTGAGTTCCATGAAGAAAATATAGACTGAGTGAAATCAATAGATTTTTTTTTTTTTTGGTGGTGAAGTTATGAATTCTTAGTTATTAATTTTACCTCATTGACTAGTCTGTATACCCCTTGGCTGATATCAGACAGGACTGACTTTGCTGGGAGCAGTTCATTGCATGGGAGGATTGAGCTCAAGCTGCTATTATAAGGATCTTGCTGGAAATCTTCAAAAGCCGTGCATGCATCTCCCTCGAACCTGAAGTCAGCTTAATTTTAGTTTCAGCAGGATGCTCAAACTTCTCATTCTTGGTTTGTAAAATGCTACCGTATCAGAAAAATGTGCAAGAAAGAAGAATCGGAATGATGTGGCAATGGTAAAGTTGTAATATAAATAGAATTTTCTTGGGTTTATTGTTTTCAAGTGATAGACTTCTGCATAATTCTGATTACTTCTTGCATTACTCTTTTAGGTTCTCATTCAGTATATAGATATATTGAAATAACTAAAAGACTTGAGAGAAGGAAAGAAATTGGCTTTACTTTTCTAAGAAGAAGTACAACCCCAAGAAGAGCCAGCACAGGACTGTGAGCAACCAGCAGATTACAATAAACCTGCATGATTAGATTAAAAATTAAGTTAAAAAAATAATTCTGAGAAAATAAGTTTCACAATCAAGGGTTGAACAATCAGACAGTTTAGTATGCTTACACATGAAGTGCTCGTTTGATTCTTAGGATTCCAAAGGCTGCAGTGAAGAAATTTCATCCTAATCAGTACAATTACTTCACCAGTACATATACTATTGTTGCGTTTGTTTTAGATTTTGAACATTTGAATAATTCATTTTGAGTTTGAAAATATTGATGTATACATAATGCTATACAACCAGAAAATCTCATCAGAAATTTTTACCAGAATGATGTAATACTTGTCATTTTGAAATAAAAAGTCCATAAAATTAGAATTTATTTACAAAATTGTCACTTTCACATCATTCCGGTAGGATTTTATTATTATATATATATTTTTGATAGAATATTATTTTCCTTCAAAATAAAAATTTATATATGGATATATAGTGGACTTAAAAGTTTTATATGAGTATACAGTGAACTTAATTGTTTATACGCATTTGTTAGATGCATATTATATCACCATCCAAGTGCCAAGAGTAAAAGATGTATATACACACCTGATAGGGCAATTACAGCAATCAGGTTGAATGAGATGGTCACTATAGTTACTATATACCTGCAAGAAGAAACCAAACTATTTATTGCTTTGAACACACTTCCACATATCTATGGGGCAAACCTACATGGAAGCAAGGGGTCACTTGCCATCCTTCCTCTCAATTTTTAGGTGAAAAAGACCAAAATATTCCTTGCATTTTAATTTTATTGTAGAATTACCATTAATCCTAATGTTTTTAAACGTATCTTCTCTCATTCTTTTTGTTTCATGTAAAATATCATTTCCCACTCTTCAATAATATGTGACATTGTTTTTCTCTAACTCTCAATCCCGGCGTCACTTAACGCCATCTTCTCCGATGTCAGCAGTCAAAGGCCACCCTTCTGGCTCCAAAACCCTTTCTCACTTCTTGATCAAGGTAAATACTCAAAATTATTGTTCGATTTTATATGGAATGGGTCCCTCCTAACGAAAATCCAAATTTGGCCCTGATCTATACCATTATATAATGCAACATCAAGATGTTTGTAAAGTTTAGAAATCATTGAGATTTCAATTTTGGTGTTGGTATTTTATTTTCCTATAATACCTTTTAACCTCCCATGGATTTCAAATTTTAAATCATGTAACTTCCAAAAACTCTCTCTAATTAATGCACATCACACATTTTAAATTTTTAATCATCATATCATTTTCTTTTTATATTGTACAAACAAAATGATAATCACACAAGGTATGTGCCCGCCCCTCTAGTTTTTGTGTGTGTGTGTGGACATATATATATATATATATATATATAGAGGGAGAGAGGGATTTACACTATCTTCAAACCCATGTCAATATAATGCCTGTTCTTTCTTGCTTTTCTTTGTATATCTGCAGCTTCGGAGTCTAGTTTGAGAGAAGTTGAGGTAAGGAAGTTAGTGGTCTGGGTGCTTCCATTGGAGACTTCCAAGTTGGTGCTTATGTTTTTCATAGCTCCCGTTGTGTAATATATGGTCTCTGTTGCTTCATTTGCTGTATCAATGATAATGTTCACCACTTTTTTTGCTCTTGAATGGAATTTCTCATTCCCCCCAAGAACTAATCCAGTCCCAAGTCTGCCAACACAAATCCAATTATATAATTACAATGTATTAATTGCTGATTTAATTATTTATTTAATATTTTTTTAATATATATATATATATATGTGAATACAACAATGTTATATTTCATATGCTAAAGGAAAAAAGTTTGAACTAGGTAATCCCATATACATATAGAAAAATCCATACAATATATATGAGTTGTGCTATATTGCGAGAAAATTTTGTCAGAAAAGTGTAAAGATTTGTGAGCCAAAACAATTTGAAATAAAAATGATAGTGGTTTTATTCAAAAAATTCAAATACAGTAGGTTATGCAGATAAAAGTACTTCCTCCAATATTGAGTAGGGGAGAGTTGAAATTAAGACTTACATAGCTAGGATTGTGAAGGTGATTGCCAAAAGCATAGGCCAGATATAACATTGCTTGTGACAATGAGTTGATCTCTTCTTTAGCTTTCTTTTGTTTCTATTATTACAACAAAATGTGGTTGCTAATAGAAATCCTCCATACACCAACCCACATAAAAGCCATAGCACCCCAATTGCGTACCCATATATTCCCGTAAATACAGTTGACTGCAAAAATAAATAAATAAATAATGAATAAAAATTTATATAAAAATATACATATATGAGAGAGAGAGAGAGAGACAGAGAGAGATTTCTTTTGAAACTATGCCAAACATTCACTTAATGTTTTGAGAGAGTGGAAGACTTACACTCCAATAATGCTTATTTGTAATGTCAAATCCACCTCTATATTTCTTGAAATTATCTAACGGATCCACCCTTACTGTGTCATCCGATGGTTCTGAGACATTTGCTGTCTGAAGTAAACTTCTTCCTGCAAAATATAGTAAACAAACAAATAAGTAAGTAAATAAATAAAATTCATTAAGCATTATTATTAGAATAGTGACCATGGCAAAAATCAAAACTATTATTGGAAAATTCAACCAGAGCCTAATCCACTTGATTGCAAATTAAATTATAGTCAATATTTGTTGGTTTGATATATATGGAAGTATCAAGATAATTTGGAAACTTTTCAATAAAAGAAAAATGGGGAACTTTTTAATAAGTAAACTTTTAATGTGCATATTTTCAGAGGAAACCCAATTCGGGCCAAGATGTAAAAGCTTGGCCCTGACTTATATTGGCTCTGCCATGTTTGTTTGTGCTGTGGATAGAGAGAGAGAGAGAGAGAGAGAGATGGAACCTCTGATTCCATGGTAAATTTTCTGAAAACACTTTCCAAAGCATTTTTTTTTTTTTTTGACTCTCCCAAACTTTAATCTTATAAATTAAACAAAATTAGTAATTTAAATGACCAAATGTTAAAATATAGGGAAAATTTTCTCACACTTCGTCCTATTTCACAGTAAATAGTAATTTCCTATTTACTCTGCAAGTGCAGTATATATACATATATGTAATTTTTCACATATCTCATCCGTGTAATAATGCTAGGGATAAGATACTCGTAAGTCTCTTTGCTGTAACAAGAAAATCACATAATTACCTGGTCCAGAAGTTGTAGAAGAGATCTCTAGCCTTCCTTGAATGCCAATAAAGTTTAGGGAGAAAATGGTCACCAGCATGAAAATTAGTAGTTGTGTAGAGCCCATCTTTATATAACCTGTCAAAACAAGTAGTAATTTGATAGATTGTAACAATGTTTTGGGAAGACTTGACCAAACTTATACGAGTTATGATCATATACTTTCCTAGCCATAGCAGAACATTACTCAAAATCACTAACCCATCCAACAGGCGGGATATATATACCTATATATATATACACACACACACACACAGAGAGAGAGAGAGAGAGAGAGCCGCTAAACTAGTTATGCATCAAATTGGAGGGACAACCTTACCCATCATAGTTTAGATAAACATACTCCTAACTCATTTGTATATAAGGAAGAGAAAGAGAGAGAATTGGTTGCTATTGATGATATATATATATATATAAAGCTTTGGAAAGCTTAGAATTGCAGACAAAGGTGACTCAGAAAATAGAAAGTTATCCGAAAGCATCAATTAGGCCATGGCTGAACCTGAACTTTTGCAAGAGACTCAATCAAAGTGGGTGTCTAATTTTTCATTTTCTCCTCAAAAGCGGCCGCCTCATTCTCAATCCTTGACTCTTTGTACATAAAAGATATTATTATTAAACTTTTTTTGAGGGAATGTTAAATGCAATTTTTTTTTTTACTTTTTATACTCCAAATAAGTATTATTTTTTATGAGAAAAAATAGAATGAGAGAAATCAAAATCAAGTGCATATATTAGTCTTTTTTTTTTTATTAAGTAATTTTTTCGAAAAACAAATCAAAATTTACCACTAAAAGATTTTTGCATATGTTATTGTAAGGAAAGCAGAACATTTGAGGCTGAACCTCTGTTAAAAACTTCAAATGAAAGAACCAAGAAATATAGAGCCCAAAAATAGAGAGATATATACATGTAGAGAATGAGAGAGAGATATGCAGATTCATCAACTCACCAGAAAGAGTGACTTCTCAAATTCAGGGCAAGCTTGCTTTCTCTGGCTCAAATTACGTACAAATAATGATCACCACTCACCAGTCTCTGATTTGATAAATCATATATGACTATATAAGTTCCCAAAAATTAATGTTCTGAAGTTTCTGAACATTCAAATGCCAAAATTTTCCCGCAAAAGCAACCAATAGTTGATTCTCAAATTCAGCTTTCTGATATATATATATATATATACGTATGTGTATGTATATATAGCTGGCTGAAACCAAAAACAAAAAAATTGTCTATGCAGTATATATATGAATCCTCTTTTTATATATATATATATATATAAGGGTATGTATGTTCAAATGAAGGTGTATCTAGACTGTTAGAAACTTCAAATGTTATCCTACCCTCTTCTTTAAAAGTAATAATAATCAACGAAAATGTCAAGTCAAACACTCCAACAAAAACACATCTAGAACTTCAAATTCCCAATAAAACCTCTCCTTAACTTTCTATTACCAGACAAAATCCCATTTTAGACTCCTAACAATTCACATTTAAAAAAAAAAAAAGGTCTCTGTAAGCTCGTCAACCGTTTCCAAATGCTTCCATATATATATATATACGGAGCGGGTTGTTTCTTTGTTTGGCAACTAAATCCACACAAAACTATTTCATTCATTTATAATGACTAAATGGGTTAGGAATGCATCTGATCCCAACCAAACCCTCTCTCTCTTTCTCTCTCTCTCTCAACAAATCAAAAAAACAACAAATTTATTTTCCTGGTCAAGCCAAGGACTAGAGGTCATGGCTATAGTCATCACACCTTTTCCCATATGTGGATATGCATTGTTAACTATAGAATTAATTTATGTGAAACAAGGACCATACAAATTAAAGCTTAGAGCTTTGAGTAGTATTCAAATACGCAAATTATACTTACCCCTCTTAAATATTTAATTAATTATAGATAATTACTTTTAATATTTAAAATTCGTATTCACACTCTTTATTCTTTATTATTACCAAAAATGAAAAATAAAAAAATTCGCACTCTTTATTTTAAAATATTTGTCACGATTTGAGGTGGATACTTAAGCCTAACCTATTAGTTCACCTAAAAATATTTTATTTTTTTCGAGTTTGAAAATTTTGTTTAACTCATTAGTTGTCTGAGTCAAGTTTGGGATTGAGCACATTAGCCTATGCTGGCCCTCGAATTTTAAGATATATAGGTTTATATATTCTATGTATTTATTTATTA
>QLOD02000017.1:1040738-1052974 GCA_003260245.2 Sideroxylon spinosum | reverse complement strand
ATCTAACAAAGGAAATCAATAAACTGAAAATATTAACTTTTAAATGAGCATATAGATTTATTAGATAACGCATAAGTCACTTTTTTTTTTTTTTGGGAAAATTAATTTGAATATTTTCTAACAGCAAATAATTTTTAAAAATCTGAAATTATAAAATTTCTATCATAGTAAGTTCATATGCAAAAGTGAATTTTTTTAAAAATTAAATTATTATTAGCCGCTTACTTATCTAGATACCTAATAAAAAAATTGATAAGTTGTTTATGTATATATTTAAAAATAATAATTTTTACTACAAAATAAATTTACTTATGATATTATAATTATATATTTGATTGTGTTTTTGTATATAGGTTTTTATGGTATTGTAAATATACGAAATACATGTGAAAAGATAGATTAGCAATTGTGTAATTTAATTAATAAAAAAAAAGTGAAGTGCAAGAGACTATTTATGAATGCAAATAGACTCATCCTTATTTAATTTATGTCAATATTTAGTTATATATATGGATTCATTCAGTAGATATATATCTATTACGAAAATAATACTTTTCCAATTCTGTTCTTTGTAATTTCAAATTTAGGTGGTATTATTCTCTTTTATCTCTCTTATTCTCTCTTCTTTTCTTATTCAAAAAGTTCTTATTTTTTTTCCCACTATCTTTAGATGATCACAATTTCAAAATTTTTTTTTCCACAAATCAAACCAAATCTTAAATCTAAATATTTAAATAATTCAAAAATTTCAATAATTTTTATGAAAAGTAAACACTGGATGATACACTCATATACACCAACTCTATTCTTAATATCTTGCTATACTTTGCTTCCTTTAATTGGTGGGACATGTTTACTTTCGTTTTTGTCTTCTCTTTTCTTTATCAAAAGCAGCCCGTATTCACCATTTTAATTCTTCCTAGCAATGTCAAGAAATTTGGTATAAAAGTGGAGAGGATATTCTTTTTGAG
Source organism: Sideroxylon spinosum (assembly GCA_003260245.2). Taxonomy (NCBI): domain Eukaryota; kingdom Viridiplantae; phylum Streptophyta; class Magnoliopsida; order Ericales; family Sapotaceae; genus Sideroxylon; species Sideroxylon spinosum. The sequence continues at coordinate 1,052,003 of QLOD02000017.1, read as the reverse complement.
GCATCTGTGGACTGAACCCAATTAATAATTCAATGCGGAAATGGTTTTGACAAGTATGAGCTTCAATTATTCATTTAATTTATCAATGAACCGCTGAACCAGATAAAATAAAATAATTCATTCATTTAATCGTTATTTTATTATTTAAAAGTTTGAGCTTTATTTATCCATTTTTACAGTAAAACGGGAGTTTGTCGACTAAGGTTTATTATATTATTATTATTATTATGTTGAAATTAATGCCTATATGAATAGAGTTGTGGTACCGATTGATGTAAAACAAAAATATATATATATATAAAATTTTATAAATTTTTATGAATATAAATTATAAAATTATAAAATTTAAATTTTTTTGTATAAATTTTTATAAATTTATGTAATTTTATATAATTCGAGAGGAAATCTACTTGTCTTTCAAAGCTAATGGATCCTAAAAGTCATCCATAATAATTGATATTATTTGCCTTTCAAAGCTAGTGGATCGACTAGCTCCTAAAAGTCATCCGTAATAATTGATATTCAAGATCGCACCGCACACTAAAAAGCTTTTCCTATCAAGCATTTTGCCGAGAGAGAGAGAGAGAGAGAGAGAGAGAGCGCTAGGTTGCTAACATGGCAGAACAAGCCTTCCAGAATGAGGCTACTAAAGCGATCCTGAACAAGTTGATATCGCTTGCTGCTGCAGAGATAGGACTCGTCTGGTACTTCAAACCAATGGTGAAAAGGCTCCGCGAGAGGTTTCAACAGGCTCAGAATCTACTGTCTGATGCTGCTGATTCCAATTTAATGGGAAAAAAAACAGTGCAAGATTGGCTCAAGGATCTCAACGCTGCTGCTTCCGATGCTGAGGATGTGTTCGATGCGATGGAATTTGAAGATCTTCGTCGCAAGTTGGAGGTAAAAAACCAAAGGATTAGGATTGGGAGCAAGGTAGGTAACTTCTTCTCCCTCTCAAACCCATTACCATTTCGTCTCAGGATGGGTCATAAGATCCGTAACATCAATTCGTTGTTTGATCATATCCACGAACGAGCAACTGAAATTGGGCTTAGAGCCGTAGATGTTATCAATCCGACCATTGAACGCACAGACACGAGGAGGACTCACCCCGTTGTGGATGACTCCTCAGTTGTGGGAAGGGAGGGTGATGTGTCAAAGGTAGTAGAAATGCTGCTTTGCTCTGACGATGATGGTCGTGATTTACCACTTATTTCCATTGTGGGAATGGCTGGACTGGGGAAAACTACCCTTGCTCAACTAGTTTACAAGAATGAGAGGGTTGTGAGGAATTTTGGCGAAAGAATGTGGGTTTGTGTCTCTAAGGAATTTAAGATTGAAAGGTTACTGAGGGAAGTAGTAGAATCTGTCACTGAAACTAATTGTGAGATGTCCAACATCGAAGGAATGATAAAGAAGCTCCATGGCCATATAAATGGGAAAAGTTATTTGCTTGTTCTTGATGATGTTTGGAATGAAAATCGTGAAAAATGGGAGCAAATGAGAAATTCATTGCTTGGAATAGGTGGTGCCAGGGGAAGCAAAGTTATGGTCACCACTCGTAGTAAGGTGGTTGTTTCAACCATGCTGGTACCTTCCACTTTTACTCATCGTTTGGTACCACTTGCAAAAAATGATAGTTGGACCTTATTTGAACGTAGAGCATTTGCTGAAGGAGGTCCCAAGCAGAGTCCAAATTTAACGGTTATGGGTGAAAATTTGGTAGGAAGATGTGGAGGTTTGCCGTTAGCGATAAAAGCGCTAGGAGCTTTAATGTACTCAAAGAAGAATGAGAATGAGTGGGAGTCAATTGAAAAAAGTGAAATATGGAACTCGCACGATGTCCTTCCATCTCTAAGATTGAGCTTTGACTATTTACCATCTTTATCTTTAAAACAATGTTTTGCGTATTGTTCAATTATTCCAAAGCACTTTAGTATATCAAAGCAGTATATAGTGCACCTTTGGATGGCCCAAGGATTTCTTGAGCCTCCTCAGGAAAGCAATTTGGAAATGGAAGATGTAGGTAACGAATATTTTGATATTTTGTTATGGAATTCTTTATTTCAAGAAGCTGGAAAAGATAAATATGGCAACATTATAGAATTCAAAATGCATGATCTTGTATACGAACTTGCAGTGTGTATCTCAAAAGATTATTGCCTGACTACAGAAACCGGGATGGTAAACGATGATTCTAGGGTTCAACACTTACGTGTGGTTGATAATGTAAATCTGAAAGTTCAAATTTCAAAAGGAAATTCTCAAAAGTTGCGAACGCTGATTGGCCAGGGTGATAACTTTGTTCAGGGTGATGACTTTGGCAACAACTTAAGGGAATTCAGATGCTTACGTGCTTTGGATTTGTTTAGTTCTCATATTGAAGAATTGCCAATATCAATAAGTAAATTGATACATTTAAGATTTATAAACATGACAAAGACCCCAATTAAAACATTGCCAGATTCTATTACTGGGCTTTACAATTTACAAAGCTTGAGTGTTGTCGATTGCATGTATCTTGAGAGACTTCCAAGTAAATTTAAGAATTTGGTTTCTTTGAGGCATTTTTATATGAATGATGATGAAAAACGTAGGAATTTGATGCCAATTGGGATAAGGCAATTAATTTGTCTGCAATCATTGCCATTTTTTGTTGTCGGTCAAGATAAAGGGCGTCGAATAGAAGAGTTGGGATGCCTACACAACCTCAGAGGTGTGTTAAAGATTTACCAGCTCGAGCACGTAACAGGTAAGAATGATGCAGAACAAGCTAATTTATCAAGCAAATCCAATCTTCATGAGCTAAAATTCCATTGGTCAAGTGGAAGAGAAGAAGACCCGATCAAAGATGTGGAAGTGCTAGAAGGGCTAAAACCTCACCGAAATTTGAAAGGTTTGACGATTGAGAATTTTGAGGGAGGAAGACTTGCATCATCGTGGATTGTGATGAGTGACAATTTCTTCCTTTATGGTTTGGAGAACTTGGGACTAAGGAACTGTAAAAGATTAGAATTTGTCCCGGTACTTGGTCACTTTCCTCATTTAAAAGTTCTTGTCATGGAAGGGCTTCATAACTTGAAATGTCTCGACTTCAAATTTTATGGTGTCACTGGTGACAGGAGGGAGGTAACACCCGCGTTCCCATCTCTAAGAGAGTTGAGTTTAATTGATATGCCAAACTTGGTAGAATGGTCGGAAGCAGATCCCGAGTTAAATTGCCCAGTGTTTCCTTGTTTGGAGAAGTTAAGAATCGAAGGGTGCCCCCAGCTGAGAATCATTCCTAGTAATTTTCCATCCTTAAAGAAATTGGTGGTCAAAGATATCAATAGCATGGCACTGTTAAAGATGAGCAGTAAATTAACATCTCTTAACTCCCTTGAAATAGTGGAGGCCTCAGGGCCAGAGGTCGATTCGGTAATAAAAAATTTGTTGAAAAATAATACGTCTCTGTTGAAAGAGTTGAAAATTGAAAATTGTGAAGAGTTGTCTTGTTTGCCCCAAGAGTTACTGGGCCTGGCGGCTCTTGAGACGTTTGAGGCATGGTCTTGCCCTAACCTAAGAGTTGTTCCAGATATTGAGGAAACGGATAATCTTACAACATGTCTTCGAAGTATTAACATTGGGGATTGTGATAAGTTGAGTTATTTACCTAGTGGGCTTCGAAATCTCAAGTCTCTTGAAAAATTAGCCATTACGAGATGCCCTAATCTAAATTTGATGAGCATCATTAACAACAACCAATCTAATTGGGATATTGGTTGCCTCACTTCCCTTTGCACGCTGTCGATTGCAGGCTGTGGAACATCATTGAGCAGGAATTGTTGTGATAATTGGCCGGGGTGGGTGTTTTCTCTAACCGGCCTCACACGGTTGGGTATTGGTCGGTTTTGGGAGGAGCTTGATTACTTCCCTTGGCCTTCAATAACGACGACGACTAGTACTAGCTCTACCAACTCTCGAGAACTACCACCCCCTCTTGCTCGTCCTCTTCATCATCATTTCCTTTCACTGGAGTATCTGTCTTTATATGGGTGGCCAAAGCTCAAGTCTCTGCCTAGCCAACTTCAGCACTTCATTGCCTTGACTTCTTTGGGTATATATTATTTCCCTGGGTTGATAGCTCTGCCCGATTGGCTGGGTGACCTTTCATCTCTCCAAACTCTAAACATCGGGATTTGCGAGAATCTAAGAAAACTACCTTCAGTGGAAGCGATGCGATGCCTCTCCAATTTATCTGATTTGGAAATTGAGGCTTGTCCTATTCTCAGCCAAAGATGCGAAAGGGGTAGTGGCCCAGAATGGTACAAGATTGCCCACATTCCATCCATCAAGATTGACGGCAAGTATCTTCAACAAAAATAGATATATCTGTACGTAACCCTCTAAACTCTTATTTGTGCTTAATTCTCAAGATACTCTCTCTTATAGCACTCTACTAAAGAAGGAGCAAATTTAGATTTGGACTCAATGATTCTTTAGGTCTATCAAAGATATTTCTTGTATTTATTTTCTTCTTAAATTAATTTTTGCTAGGGATTTGAGTTGCAGTGCATATTTTTCTCAATTGCTGAGAATAATGTTTAGAGCAGAACCAAAGGTTGGCAATCACCGCACAGTATGTGGATGAAGATTGAGGAGGTGAGTCAGGTAAGGTAACTCTTGGATACTTCAACTCATATACAACTTTTCCTGTATGTTAAATTGATTAGTTAATATACTCCAATGCACTCAGATTTTTTTATTCTCTTGCAGATTGAATTTTAGTCTATACTCTGGGACTCTTATTTGTGGTGGATAGCGCCAGATTCTGTCTTCAAAGGTTCCAATTCTAGAAGTTACTTATATGATGAGCATCGATCAATTTGATAGTGGTTGCATTACTTTTATTTGGAGGCTATTAATTGTAAGCCGCGGAACATTGGAACTTTAGCTAGTTTTCAATAATAGGACTTCGAGAGTTGGCTATTGGTGGCTTTTGCAAGGAGCTTGATTACTTCTCTTGGCGTTTAACAAGTAGTCGTGCTACCTCTCCCTATTTCAATATTTAATGGAATAAGGCGATGATCAACAAAGTAAGTTTCAATATTTAATGAAACTTTCTATTTTATTTATTTATTTTTTTGGGGTTACTTTTTTAATTACTTTGTGGTGAATGTTTTATTATTAAGAAGTCTCCCCAATTGGAAACCACACCCAATTGAAAACCATCCAAGTCCCAAGCTGAGTAAAGTTCCAGCAGGATTGAAGCACAAGATGACAAACTTAGGTCCTACCACAATAAGTTCAATTTGGGATAACACCAGCTGCCAGCCTGCCAAGTTAATGGATTCTATTAGAACATCAACACATATTTAGCAAGGGTATATACAACAAAAACTTAATTCATAATATCACTGAGTTGCCAATTAGGGGATTTTCTACACGCAATTGTACTTGATGTTGTGTAGAACAGGTGGCCTTCCACTATATGGACCGATTCACCCCGATTTAGACACTTAAGGGTGTTTTGGTAATTTCTAGGATAAGTTATTTTTGAGGTCGTAGACCTTCCAGCAGTTGAATTTCATCATATTGTGATTTGAATTGATTTTTTTACTGTTTTGGTAATTTTTGAATTGGCAATTGCCTTTAGGATAGAAGTCAGAATTGATGTAGTAATTTATATGTTTTCGCTTCCTCATTTTACAATTATCTCATATTTACCAATTTTGATAAATTTCATGTATATTATCGTTTCCTATTTAGATCATTAGGGTTAAGCAGTTATATGTATTGTAATTTTGATAATTGTTTTTGCATCTCTAATGGATTCCAGAATCTCTTTTTGGGCTTGTGTTGGACTAGTACGATAACCAGAAGCATATCAAATTCATTTTGTTTTGTTCTGTGATAGTACAGTAACAACAAATTTTAGTTTTTATATTTTTCTCTGAGTTGGTTCATTTTAAAAAAATCACCAATAATTAACTAAAAAGAAAAAGCATTGCTTTGATGGGTATTGGAATTTAAATAACATATATATATTTATATGTTGCTGCTGCATGCAAGCAAGATAATCACTGAGCAACTTTTACCGAAGTATAGCTTGGTTGGTAATATTTTCTTCTTCTTTTTATTTATTTAATCTTTTGGATGGGTGCTTGGTTGGTAATAGCAGTAGAGTTGTGATTAACACATCATCTTTCCTAATTGCATTTCCTGTGGAACTTGTCACAACCTGGGACATAGAAGAGAAATGCAAAGTCCGGACCTTTTTTGTTAAATTTGAGTTATAGGTGGTTAAAAATGTACTTATGATTACGAATGTGCATTTGGGATTGAATTTTAATATCTGTGTGGGTTTGGGATTTACATGTAAGGTGTCCGATATTCAATACCCGTAAGACCCCTGCTCAATACTTGTTCAATAAAATATAATTTTATATATAGAATATACAATTAAAATTTTGTCCTTAGAACAAAAGTAGTTAAAATCTTGAGCCTAGAGCTATTTATGGTATTTTTCATGATTTTTGCCTTAGTTGGAATCTACCAGATTCACTGTTTTCACTCAGTTTTGTAAAATCATTTGAATGTCTAAGTATTGATTAAACTTATATGTATTCTATTTTTTTTTTTTTTGTTAATTTGAATGAGATTTTCTATTTTTTATTTTTACTTGACAGAGAAAATAATAGAGATTTTGATAAAATGGTACAAGGTTGCCTACATTTCATCCATTGAGATTGGCGACAAGTCTATTCAAGAGAAATAAACATATCTGTAAGCAAATCTCTAAACTCTTATTTGTGCTTAATTCTAAAGACACTCTCTCTTATAGGACTCAACTAAAGAAGGTGCAACTTTAGATTTGGACTATCGGGGATTCTATGGGTCTATTTGAAAAATAAATAAATAAACTTATATTTCTTTTCTTGGTTTGCTTTAATATTTTTAATTTGAAAATGTTCTTCGTGTTTGTTTTCTTCTTAAATTAATTTCTGCTGGTAATTTGAGTTAACAGTATATATTTTTCTGAAGTGCTGAGAAGAATGTTTAAAGCAGAATCAAACTTCATAATTTGGTAGTCATAGTATGCAGATGATGATTGAGGAGGTGAATCTGGTGAGGTGACTTTTAGATACTTCCACTCGTATACAACTTTTGTTTGTATATTAAATTAAATTAGTTAATATACTTAAATGCATTCAAAATTTGATTCTCTTGCAGATTGAACTTCAGTCTATACTCTGGGATTCTTATTTCTTATGGATAACTCTAGATTCTCTCATCGAAGGTTCCAATTCTAGAGGCTGCTAATAGGATGAGCATCAATCAATCGGATAGTGGCTTCGTCACTTCTCTTAGGAGGCTGTTGATTGTAGGTTGTGGAACATTAGACTTCCAGAGTTGGCTATTGGTGGCTTTTGCAAGGAGCTTGATTACTTTCCTTGATGCCTAACAAGTAGTCGCTCTACCTCTGATTGTAACTGTTAAGGACTATTGTTCTTAAAATGCTTTGCTTATGGTATCGAATCTTTATTGGGTAATATTCGATACCTTAAATCTCTGCTGCTACAACATTACAAGATTATGTTGAATCTTCCCTAAATAAAAAAAAAATGCAACACCTCATTAATTCATCGCCTTTGGAACTTAGGAACTATCCCGTTCTCAAGGAAAGATGTAATTGAGGAAGTAGCAAAGTGGGGCAAAAGATTGCCCATATTCCATCCATCAAGATTAATGCCAATTATATTCAATTCAAACAAGAATCAATCAGAGAATCTCCAATTCTGCATTCTAACCCTTAGGTATATTTTATTTTTATTTTTTTATCTTTTTATTATTTTTTTTTTTTTGTTGGGGGGGGGGGTTGGGAGTATGAGTAAAGTATTTTTCTACAATTCATTTCTTCTAGACTAACTTTACTTTCAGAAAATTCTTTCTTAAAAGATGTTATTTATATTATCAGTAATCAAGATTTAGTAGACATGCACTGCTCTTTTATTTTATTAATTTACTTATTTAGTTACATTTGAACATTCTTCTATCGAATTAATTACTTTGTGTTGAATGTTTCATGGTTTGGTAAGGAAGGCTTTCTAGTAGGAAACTATCAACTGAGTAAAGTTTAACTTGGATTGTCGTTGAAGAGTGCGAATTCAGGTGCAATGTTGTAAACACGCTATCAACATTTTATTTGAAAATTAGGTACTACTGAGATTGGTTTTGGAATCTAAAAGTTGTTAATAAGCCTGATGCATGATCATCATTGAAGTACATTTGCAAAAACTTTAGCTTGTGTTATATAACATCTACAGAGTTGTTGAGAGAAAGGCATAATGTTTTCCAATTGCAATTTTTATGGGACTTTTCACAACCTTAAAACCCAAAAGAGAAACATAAAGTTGGGATTTTGTGTAGATGATTGAGCATGTTTTGAATATCATCGAGTTTGGATTGTGTAAATGATTGAGCATGTATTTCTGAATATCATTAAATAAACAAATTTTGAGCAATTTTTGTTTGACTATATTTTATTATAATATGAATGGTGGTTCAACTAATAATGAAATTGCATGCAAATAAATAAATGTAGGTTGTATGTCATATATATATAGAACCTAATTATTGGATAGATGTAATTAGGATTATAAACAAAGGTTGTTCAAACTTGGTTTGAAAACCTTATCCAAGCTTGGTTTGATTTTTTTTTTTTCTTTCTCATATCACATTGTTTAATATCTGCTCAATTGATATGCCTGAACATTTTGTAATACTTTTGGTTTTAAATATTTAAAAGTTATGTCTCCATATATGCAAAAATTTTATGATTCTTTTCTTGGTTTATTTAACAATTTTATTTTGAAAACTTCAACTATTTGAATTTCTCTTTAAATTAATTTCTGGCAGGAATTCGAGTCGCAGTGAATAATTTCCTATAGCGCGAAGACAAATGTTCAGATTAGCATATGGATGTTGATTGAGGAGGTGAGTCAAGTGATTTTTAGGTAGTTCAATTCATATACAATGTTGCCCACATGTTAAAAATTGTGTACTCCAAATGCATTCATAATTTAATTCTCTTGAAGATTGAACTTCAGTCTGTACCTAGGACTCTTTTCTTGTTGGTAGCACCAGATTCTCTCTTCAAAAAGGTTCAAATTTTGGAGGCTGATAACATGATGAGCATCAACCAATCAAATAATGGCTGCCTCACTTTTCTTTGGAGGTAGTTAATTGCAGGTTGTGGAATATTGAGAACTGCTGCTTGCTTTCACTAATAGGACTGAGAGAGTTAGCTATTGGTGGCTTTTTGCAAGGTGCTTGATTAATTCCCTTGGCACTCTACAAAGAGTAGTTCTACGTCTCCCTCTAACTTTCAAGGACTATTGTTCCTAACATGCTCACCTTGCGGTATCTAATCTTAATTAGGTAATATTTCATATCTTAAATACCTGTTGCTACAACTTTATAAGAATATGATGAATCTACCCTAAACAAAAGAAATGCAACACCTCACTAATTTATTGTCTTTGGAAATTAGGGATTGTCCCCTTCTAAGGTAAAGATGCAATAGGGAAAGTAGTACAGAGTGGCAAATGATTGCCCATATTCCATCCATCCAGGTTAATGATTAGTTTATTTAATTCAATGAAAGATTAGTAAGAAAATCTCCAATTATGTAGGTCGTCCTCTAGGTAATTTTTTTCTTTAGATCGTTTTCTTATTAATTTTGTTTTGTATATTATCTGTAATCAACATTTAATGGACAATGCTCTTTTTTTTTTTGTTTTTTCTTTTGAGAACATTCTTCTATCCTTTTAACTACTTAGTGCCACATGTTTCATCATTCCGTCGTGATAGCTCTCCAATAGGAAACCGCCAACTTAGTAAAGCTTAACCTAGATTGATGCAGAAGATGGCGAATTCAGTAGCAATTTCAGGTAAATTTTGTTGCCAATTAAGGAAATCTCATAACATCAGCAAATTTAGTAGCCCCACCTAGCCTGATTCCAAACACCATTGAGTCACCAACTTAGGGAGTTTTTGCAAAGCAATACTTCGTAAGATAACAGCAGCAAAACTTTTTCTTTACATAATTGATTTGGAAAAACATTATGAAGGTTTTATTTGAAATAGGGACTTCTGAGATTGGTATTGAAATCTAATATGGCTGCTGCATTATCATCATTAAACTACTTCTGCAAAATTTTATCTTCAAATGAGAAACACTAATTTGAATGTTATGATCGTCTTAGGTTTACTTATGTAATTGCTTTATAATGCTGTATCAATTAAAAACATTTCTGCTATTTATTTTTCTTCCTAACATAATTTTTGGTTTTAGTTTTAGGTTGGTATCAATTATTTTCCTAAATTATTGATAATAATCCAGAGGAGAGCCAAAATTTGACAACTTGCTAGGCATTGCAGGATATGGTTTAATATGAATTGAAGAGGTGAGATTAGACTTCAATTCTGATAAATGATTGCCTCTACCAGTATATTGGATTAGTTTATATATTCCAATTCATTCAAATTTTGATTCGCTTGCATATTGAGCTCTCGTGTTGTAGCTTGGACTTTTGGAACTCTTTGTTGCCTGCAGTCGATACGAAATTCTTTCCTAATGTATTGCACTTCCTACACAAGGAGAGATGGAAGCCTTGGAGTGATGGTTGTTGAATGCTACAACTTCTGAGACATTGAACTTCAGTTCATGGACCAATATTATCACCAAATAGAGGAGGCATGAACCGTTATCCAACCGCAAATAGGCAATTATCGATGAAGTAAGTTTCAAAATAGATTTTTGCTCAACTATTCAATAGTTAATAAGTTTTCAATTAAAATCATTCTTTATACGTGTCATGAAAGTTTTTAGATCAATACAAGTTTCTTGCAAATTTTTTTGAACTAAATTAGATGTTTAGGATTCATCTTGGACTGTTTCTGAGCTAATTTTTTTTTTTTGGTTTAGGGTAGAACATCCCTTTAATAAGGATCATAACTTTACACATAATTGGAAAAGTTAAAAAAATGAAGAAAATGTTTACCAATATATATTGTCCAATTTTTGTACCCACATCAATTTTCAAATTTAATGGACATGTTGGATCTGTTAAGATTTCTTGTCCAAAATCTAATACTTCAGCAAGTGAAAAATTGCAAAATCGATAGGGTGCTTGTATCTGGTGTACAATGGTGGAAAAATCTCAAATATTAGATTCTGATATTAACTCTCTCTTTATGCATACACATAAAAAATCTTTTTTA
>QLOD02000017.1:1003238-1020573 GCA_003260245.2 Sideroxylon spinosum | reverse complement strand
TTCCAACTTTTCACATCTTCTAGGTTTTCACTTTCCACCTTATTCGCCAATGCATTTTCATATTGTTCTACAAATTGTTTCAAAGATGTCTTTGAATGAATGTAACCATCAAAATATGCATTCATACCCTCACTTCTTTGTGTGGATGATATCCTTGCCCAAAATACATCTTTCAAATAAGCAGGCACCCATCGTTTACTCTCCAAATATAATCCCTCTAACCATGTGTTACATTGAAGGTCGTACTTTTTGATGAATCTTGCCCAAGCATCCTCAAATTGTTCTATTGTCAATGAATCATAAACTGTTGCACACATGGGCCACCTAATTTTCTGATAGGCATAGTAGCTACTAAATTTTTCAGGCACATTTTTCATAATATGCCATATACACCACCGATGTCGGGTGTTAGGAAATACACTTTCTATAGCATTCTTCATGGTCATACATTGGTTAGTGATAATTGTTTAGCACAACCCCACATACATGTCACCCAAGTCTGAAATAACTATGAAAAAGACTCTTTGTGAAATTAGCCCGCATCCCAATAAAGTCGATTGACCATGATGATTGACACCTACAAATGGAGCAAACGGCATGTCATACTTGTTTAGCAAGTACGTTGTGTCAAAGGTCATAACATCACCGAACTCCTTGCAAACTGCCCTACTCATTGCATCAGCCTAAAATACATTTTTTAATCGACCCTTATCATCCAAACCCATTGCAAAAGAGAAGTCAGAATTGTCAGTTTTCATTTTCATGAAGTGCCGATGCATTGTTTCAGTATCTCCCTTCATAAATTATAATCGTCGTCGTTTGTCCAAATAATTCTGACAATCCTTCTTAAGATATGGAAGCTTATCACATCCCCCTGCCTTAATCTGAAGTAAGTCATAAGTCTTATGCAATTTGATCCCAACTTTATCATTCAATTCAAGCCTTCTTTTTGTGTGTTTATCCAGGGCTTTATTTCCAGGGCTTTACTCATGATTGTGCTCCAAAATAACCCGATTTAACTTACACTTTCCATTCCGGTTTATAACAACCCTAATGTGAGCTGGACAATTAATTCTTGATTGTGGCTGTGGTTTGACCGAGTTACTTGTTTTCATCGTCACTTTTCTAGCACAACTGCATGAAAGAGTTATATCTATCAACTTTCCATCTCTTCCATTTCTACTTGTTCTTTTAGATACAGCAAACCCTTTTTTTTGTGGCATATCTACAGTAATATAAATAAGCATCCTCCAATGTGTCAAATGTCATCATTCCTTTGGTTTTTCAACTCTATTTTCACAATTTTCTATCACATCTTTCCCATCATGAGTAGCATTGATCTCCTCACACATTTTGTTTGAAGGACTACTCCATATCTCTTGCTCGCATGCACTATCTCTACTCTATCTGTTTTCTTCTTTTCCACACTCTTCGTTTGGAGACATTGCCAAATTAAGAGACTCTGGCGACATCATTTATCGAAGGAGGAGGCTTTGGCGAATAATTGCTACAAGCATATGCATTAAGACTGCAACCACGAACACACACACAAACACACACATATATGTAACATAATATAAACATATAAAAGTTAGTAATATGCTTACTGAGATAATACAAAATTAAAAATATATCCAGAACCACACACAAATTCACTTGTAATTAAGAATATGTATATATATACATACTAGCCCCACTGCACATACGATGTGTGTGAATTTTTTTCTCTTAATAATCAATAAAAATATTTTAGTTTTACAAATTATTAATATTCACTTATTTTTTCTATTAATTTTTAATCAACGTATTAAAAATAATTTATGAGAATTTTTATTTTTATGTTAACAACCTATTAAAAAAATGTATTTGAATTTTTATTTTTATTTTATTTTACTTAATTTGACACCGTGCACACACAATACACGTGAACTTTTATTAAATTTTATTTTGAAACTGTGTATATTATTAATTAATTTGTTATTTTATTTTAAAAGAACTAAAAAAATACCCTGCGTACACATAGTGCATGTGAATTTTTATCAAATTTTTACTTAAAAACTATGTGTGTATCTTTAAATAATTTGTTATTTCATTTAAAAAAATTTCTCAAACAATAGATAATGAGTAACTATTGATTAAAGGGATATTTAGGTAAAATAAAAAGCATTATGTGAATAGTTGTAGTTAAAGGATATTTAAGGAAAATAAAAAAATGAAAAGGTAAAATTACTTAATTAATTTATAAAAGTTTAAAAATTACTTATACAACACTTTCAAATTATGAATAATTATTGGTGGTTAAGGGTCATTAATGGTAAAAAAAAAATTCAAATTATGAGTGGTTATTGGTGGTTAAGGGCCGTTAATAGGAAAAAAATAAAATAAGTTAAAGGGTATTCAAGAAAAATAAAAAAAAAACTAAAAATATATTATTTAACTTATAAAAGTTTAAAAATTACTTATACACAACTTTCAAATTGTAAGTGGTTATTGGTGATTAAAGGTCATTAATGGTAAAAAAATTTCGAATTATAAGTGATTATTGGTAGTTATGGGTCATTAATAGGAAAAAAATAAAATAAAAAAGCTCAAAAAAAAAGGGTTTCATAAAAAAATGACTTCACCAAATCTTGGTGTTTGTCCTATAATAGTATAGATAGATATATAAGGAGATATATATATATATATAAAGTGCAAAGAATATATAATTGAAAAGGTAAAAAAATTATTACGGTTTTGCTTATGTATGTATATAGTTTTAATTTTTACTTTGGCTTGTTTGGGGGATTTTAGGACTGATAATTTGTTTTTAATTTTTAATATATATTTGGGTTATGGGTTGGATTTACACCAAGCTATATATAATACCAAAGTATTATAAATTACTACTGCCAAAAAAAATTTTAAACCTATATATAATAATACTAAAATATTATAAAATACTACTACTAAAAAAAATATAAACCAAAATTTTATCCAGTTACAGCCAATTTTAGCTCCAATATTCCTCCGCGCACGCGGCAACAGGTTGAGAATTGGCTTGTACGCCACGAGGTGTGTGCTGAGAAGGGTTTTTATTGGGTGTTGCCATTTCCTTTTAAGAATAGACATGTTTTTCCCGGTCCAAAACGTAGTCGTTTGGATGTTGTAAAAGTTTGTTGGAAAATCATGTTGTAAGCGTACCATCTCTCATCTGAACCAGTAGAACCATGATTCAGCGTACATATACAAGGGAAAAGCTACCTTTACAACGTTTTTTTCCAACAACTCTTACAACATTCAAAACGACTCCGCTTTGGGAAGCGGAGGATGACATGAGTGGTTTGATGACAGCGGCTAACATTAAATTTCGGCTTGACTTTTTGACCATCCGCAGCTAAGAGCAAGACCAAACCCAAACCCTGTGCAGGAAGCCATCAACTTTTATGCTTTTTTCGGTTTTTTTTTTTTTTTTTCAAACTTTGAATCGTTATTTTTTTTTTTGTTGAAGTATACTTTAAATGGCAAAAATATATTTACGTTACTCGCTTGATATAATAATTATATTGATTATTAAATAATTAAAAATAAAATTTATTAATATAATTAAAATATTATAATAAAAATTTATTTATTGTAAAACCTTTTAAAATTTAGATAATAATGTACATCTAATTTTTTAAAAAATTAAAAATAATAATTTATCAGTATAATTTAATTTTTATAATAAAAAATAATTTTCAAAAATTTCAAAAGTAATAACTTATTCTTAACTTTTATAATATGTGAATAATTCTTGTATTATAATCAGAATTTTTTTTAAGAAAATTTACTTACGATTGTTTACCTTTTAAATAAAATAAAGTTTGATTAACTTATTAAAATATTTTCATTTTTACTTAAATTAAAAATGTGTCTGGTGGTCCTTCTCATAGATGATTTTCTGCCATCTTCCAACTGCGTTCTCTGCTGGGACTAGACGGCTTCCAACCAGGGGAAGGACTCTTTTCACACAAAAAATTTCCATTCCTACGGATCATCATATATAAGCGTCAAATTTGTTTCAATAATTTTTGCAGAGGAAACAAATGGCTAATAAACACTCCCATAAACATGCGAATCAAAATTAAGAAATTATCACATATGTGATTTTTACTAACACTATACACTAGTAGAAATTATCGTAAAACAAACTAATTTTATTCAATAATGTTAATAAAGTGAATAAAGTTAATTTATAATGTCCGTTCAAATTTTTATTATACTGATAAGTTACTTTTCTAAATTTCTTAATAAGCAGGTGAATAATTGCTAATTGAATTATTATAATAAAATTAAAAAATTAATATAGACGAAGGTATTATAAAAAAAAATTATTAGCCTGCATGAATACTTAAAATTGAATTTTCATAAAAAAATTATGAAACTACTTGCTTACGGTAAAAATGAAAATATTTTAATAAGTTAATCAAACTTTATTTTATTTAAAAGGTAAACAATCGCAAGTAAATTTTCTTAAAAAAATTTCTACTTATAACACATGAATTGTTCACATATTATAAAAGTTAAGAATAAGTTATTACTTTTAAAATTTTTTAAAATTATTTTTTATTATAAAAATTAAATTATACTGAGAAATTATTAATTTTAATTTTTTAACAATTAGATGTACATTATTATCTGAATTTTAAAAGGTTTTACAATAAATAAATTTTTATTATGATACTTCAATCATATTAATAATTTTTTTCAATATTTAATATTCAATATAATTACTATATCAAGCGAGTAACGTAAATATATTTTTGCCATTTAAGTTATACTTCAACAAAAAAAAATAACGATTCAAAGTTTGAAAAAAAAAAAAAAAAAAACAATCGAAAAATGCATAAAAGTTGGTGGCTTCCTGCACAGGGTTTGGGTTTGGTATTGCTCTTAGCTGCGGATGATCAAAAAGTCAAGCCGAAATTTAATGTTAGCCGCTGCCATCAAACCACTTATGGACTCATCCCCCGCTTCCCGAAAACGGAGTCGTTTTAGAATGTTGTAAGAGTTGTTGGAAAAAAATGTTGTAAAGGTAGCTTTTCTCCATAAATAAAGATTGTGTCAGGAATCATTGCGATTGATTTTACCTAATGCTTTGAGTGGAACGAGGATTTGTGGGGTTAAAAATAAAAAATGACTGAAAAATAAAATTATTACTTTATGTATTTTTTTAATCTTAATCAAGTGAAAATAGGAATTTTTTTAATTATAAATACTCATTTCTTTTTCTCATTTTTTTAACTCAAATAAAAAAAATTTAAATAAACTTGACTTTCTTTTCACTTCATTTGGTATTCCTACCAAATAAAAAAAAAAGTGAAAAAAATAAGAATAATAAAAAATGAAGCACAAAAACTGTGGTAATGCAACGGAAGTGTGGGAATAGCCATGTCATTTCTTCTATCTAAACTAAGGCTTGGTTTGGAAAAAAAAAAAAACTAGCTTTTTTTGTATTTGGAAAAGAAAAAAAGCTAGTTTTTTAGTAGTTAGCTTTTTAACTTTTTGTTAATTTGATATTTTTGCCCTTGAAGGTTTAAAAGAAGATTAAAATGTAAGAGGGTAAATTTGATTATTTCAAACAAAACCAAAAAATTGAGTAGCTGGTAGCTGACTCTTTCCAAACGGAGCCTAAGAGTCAAAGTTTTTTTATTGTTAAAAAATACTCTCTCTCTCCCCAACCCCCATATTATCAATTAAATATAGTTTTTGTCACATTTTGGATTCCGTGAAGAATGAGCTAAAAATGATATGTGAATTGTATAAATCAACCAATTTCTTTAGTTTCTTAAAAAAGAAAAAAAATTACACAATCAAATCCAAAACCTGATTAGAGCCAAGATTAGAATACCTAAAGGATAGTGAGAGTCATTTGTATGCATTATAAAATAAAGAAGTGG
Organism: Sideroxylon spinosum; assembly: GCA_003260245.2. NCBI lineage: Eukaryota > Viridiplantae > Streptophyta > Magnoliopsida > Ericales > Sapotaceae > Sideroxylon > Sideroxylon spinosum. The sequence continues at coordinate 1,014,652 of QLOD02000017.1, read as the reverse complement.
TATTTTTTAATATATTTTAAAGAATATATTTAGGGATGTTATTATGTATGCCCTTGGTGCTTGGTTAGCCAAGAATTGAAATTTACATGTGAAAATAGAATATATTTAGTTTTGGTAACTAAATGTATTTAGTTCTAGTCTCGAGACGTCAAATTACGTCTTATTTTTTGGATATTAATGAATTTTTCAATTCCATACAGTTATCTAGCCAGGCTTAGGATTGATCATGCCAGTCTAGTCCAAAAATTAAAAAAATATATTTTTTTATTTATTTCATGATTACTTTTATCTAAAATTATAGTTTAGAAGTTACTTAAAAAATAAATAGATTTTTAAGAACGGACCCTCTATTAAACCTAAGTTTTTTTTTCTTTTCTATTTTTTTTAAGCACAATTATTTTGAACTCGATTGCAGTGTTGTTAAAATCCCGATGTAAATTTTAAAATCTTACGATTTTACGATTTTAAAGTAGAAAAACTTGTTTGATTTTACGTCAAATCATAATAGGGGCAAAATAGGTAAAATTTCAATTTTGAGACGTAAAGTCAGTAAAATCTTGATTTTATAGACGATTTTACCGATTTTAAAAATTAAATGATTTTTGTGCTATTTTGTCAAATAAAATAAATTTTTATGATTTTTTTCAAATTATATGCCACTTGTACTTTTTTCCTTCAGATTTTTTTATTCTACAACATTATTATTTACTACACTGCACTAGTTGAGAACCATATATGTTGTTACATCAAATTGATTACCATAAATTAAATGTAATAGATAGGATAGAAACCAAGAGAACTATAATGAAATATTACAAATACATGTCAACTCAAACAAAAAATAGAGATAAAATGAAGTCAATATTTTAATGTCAACTGTACAGATCACACCAATCATTTTAACAGTCTCAATTGTACAGTTGAGTAAAAAAAGTATAGAACAAGATTCTAACTTTGTTGAGGATTTATTTTGTTAATATGAGTAAATTTTTTTGTATGCTATTTTTCTTGATACATGTTTTTTCTCTCTTCTTTTATTAATATAATTATTAACTTATCAAAAGACAAATAGAAGCTCTAAATAAAAAATTATAACATAATAGACTATATTTTTATTTCTTAGATATTTGATAAAATTTTATGATTTTACGATTCGATTTTATGATTTGATTTTTCAATTTTAACAACCTTGCTCGACCAGCCTAACGATTAACCAACGGTAATTGCAAAAGGTATGGAGCAAATGTAAAAGTAAATCAGTAATAGATGGGTATATATGCTTGACGGGGCAGGCTTTTTTCTTTATGAATCAAGTCAATATATGCGTTAGGAAGAATGCATAAATAAGCACCCGAATTTGTATTTAATATGCAATTACATACTTTAATTTATAAATTTTCTCCCTCAACTAAAGAATAATGTTTAAATAAATTCCTGAATTTATACCTAATATACAAATACATCTGTATAATTTAATTTATAACAAATTTATCTTTAAACCAAGGAATAAAGTATAAATAAACTTTCGAACTTGTACTCAATTTATAAATATACTCTTACAGTTCAATATGTAATAATTCCATCCTATTTAAAAACCCAAATAGCACATTGACGTAGACTGAAGTTCTAATGTATCAACAAGACATGTGGGTAGTCGAAAAAAAATTATCAATTGGGTGCGTCATACTCACAAATCTCTCGCAGTTGAACCACTATTATAGATACTTGATAATTTTGTTCGGTTGAATTTATCTGAGTTAATGTTTGAGTTTTGACTAATCGAGAATTGAGGAAGCGAAGAATTAGAAAGATGGTCATTATTTGGTTTAGTTTTTTTTTTTTTTTTTCAAATGAACCCCACATCTTTATTTTCACCATCCCACACTCATGGTTGTATTTGTACACTAGATAAAAGTTCACAAGTTTATTTATTCATTATTCTTTGATTCAGGAATAAAATTATTATATATTGAATTATAGTAGTGTATTTGCACATTGGGTAGAAGTTTTGAGATTTATTTATGCATTATTCTTAATTCAGAGATTGAATTATTTTAAATTAAATTATAAAGATGTATTTACATATAAGGTAAAAGTTTGAAAACCTATTTATCTATTATCCCTATGTATTATCACATAATTAACAATAAACAAAAATATTAGCCGAACGTGGCCTCAAGTATCACTTGTCAAGTGATATTTGACAAGCGATATTTGACAAGTGTTGGTGTGTTTGGAGTGATAAAAATAAAATAAAATGAGATAAAATAAGATAAGTTGTGAGTTCAAAATTCATATAGTGAGATGAAAAGTGAATAAATTTTTAAAATTTTTAGTATATTTTACTGCTTTTCAGAGTTTTGTTCACACCGAACACTCCCATACGAGGAACAAGAACAGATTAGTGTAGTTTTGTTACGGTGTTAAGTTATTAAGGGGTATTTGGAGTCACAAGTTTTAATAACTTTTACAAGTTTTTTTGGGTCAAAATGTGTTAGTTGTAATTTTTAATGTATTTAATGAAGTAAATAGAAATTTTTAACAATTTTTAGCAAGTTTTTACAACTTTTGAATGTTTGGTAAATTTTTATTTTGATAACTTTTGACAATTTTTAATAATTTTTAAATTAAGATATTGCTGTACCAAAGCAAACAGTGAAAAAAATTAATATTTTTTCAAACACCCAAGAAGCAGATTTTGTTACTTTTTTTCTACAAATTATACTGCCAAGCAGTCCCTCATTGTACAGGATGACGGAGACTTGATGGATGATTATAATCAATTAATTTGGACTTGACGTTGAATAGATTAATGTGATTTATTTTGCTTTTTATATTTTCTTGACCAAAATAATATTTTAAAATTTTACTTCTTCATTAAGATTAGAAAGCTAGATAAAAATAAGCATATCTTACATAATTATTAACATTTTAATAACGTGAATAGATAAAATTCATAGCCCTTGTTCCCTATTTTGTTTGTTGGAATTGATAAAAACATGACTAAAACATATATGTAATTGTATTTCTAATAAATAAAATTTGTGACTTCATTTAGAGTTTTAAAAATTTCCAACAAACTTTAATTTTCTTAATTTTTTTTAGTTTTCTTTAATTTTCTAAAAAATAAATTTAAAATTTATTCTAACTTTCTTTATCTTGTACGTATTTTCTTCAACTTTTTCATATGACATGGAATAGAATTAAGATAAAAATTATAATTTTTTTCAACACTCCAAACACTATCATATGAGTTGTAACCGGTAAATAGGTAATTAATATCCACTTTTACTCTCTCTCTAAAAAATGTTAGTGATGTCTTCTCCTTTCTCTAAAAAATAAATCTGGGATGAATTCAAAAGCATGTTGAGTTAGATTCCTCTCCCCTATGAAACATGATTATTCAAAGTCCTTTTGGGGCTACTTTTTTTTTATTTTGTTTCTTTTTAATATTCTTTGTTCCTTAATTTCCATATACCGGTTGCCTTTTCATAGAATCAAACTCATAACGGGTGCCCAAACAAGGCCTAGTAATTGAATCGTAGCATTGGTAATATGGGTTTTTCTCTAACCGTCTCTCTCTCTCTCTGTGGGATCGGATAGAAAAAAAGCAGCGAAGAAGAAAAGCTAAAAACGAAGGAAAAGAGGAGGAAAGGAAAAAAAAAAAAAAAAGAAAAGAAAAAGAAAAGGTATGGGCTCTCTTTGGTGTTGGGTAAAAACCAAGCAACCAAGAAGAAAAGCTAAAAAAGAAGGAAAAGAAGAGGAAAGAAAAAGAAAAAGAAAAAGAGAAATAGAAAGAGGTATGGACTCCCTCTGGGGTCGGATAAAAAAAAACAACTAAGGGGTTGTTTGGCAGCACCAAACAATACCAAAAGTTACTAAAAATTGTACTTTTTTCAATCATATTTTACCACCTATCATTTTTATGTCACATCTTTTGTACTTTTATTATATTTTTTGGTTTTTTTCTTTCCTCCAAACAGCCCCTAAGAAGAAAAGTTAAAAAGGAAGGAAAAGAGGAGAAAAGAGAGAGAAAAGAGGGATGGACTCTCTCTGGGGTCGGGTAGAAAAAAGCAACTGAGAAGAAAGGTTAAAAAAGAAGGAAGAGAGGAGGAAAGAAAAAGAAAAGGAGGCCTGGACCGCAACCCCAGGGTTACCAGTTCGGTTCACAAAAATTCACTTCTCAAAATTTTAGACTCAGTTACTCAAGTTTGAAAATAATAAACTTAATTTAGAAATATAAATTTCAAAATTAATCAAATTTTTGCTAAGTACAAAAAAACCTTCAGCGCCTAACTCGGCTAGATGCTCTTTACTTTTTATTACTTTTTTAACCATCTGTCTTATTTAATGACTACAAGCAGGTACATTTCTTGGTGAGTTTTATTTTATTCACATAGAGGGGGTTTTGGATGACTAAAACACACTAATTTATATTAATTTTTTATTATTTTCTTCTAATTAAATTTGATTATATATTATTTTAATGTCAATTTTTATATCATCCTTGTACTTTTTTGTCTGATCTATAATTTTAGTGGATAGTCTAGAGTAAAAACCCCGACATGAGAGAGAATCGAGAGGAACAAACATCACAAAGAGAGGGTAAAAAAGTAGCCTGTTTCCTTTTTCTTAAGTAAAAATAGTGGGAGTATTTGATACGTTACCTAAAAACCGGTTCATTTAAAAAAGCCTTTTCCGCTCCACTAGCAAATGGAATCAGTAAACTAAGAAATCCAACAAACCGAACAAAAAATTACGATTAATCAAATTAACGGTTTTGATTTTTTTTTTTTTAAATTTTTGGTTTTGATTTAAATATACATTAACGGTCGCTTTCGTTAGCCAACCGAATTTTATTATCAATAAAAATTATATAACCAATCCAACCAAACTAGACTTTTTTACACTAGATGGGATCGGTTATATATATTCGATGATACCAATCAAATATATTTAGGGTCATGTCTTTTGTTAGACTCAGCCTAAACCCTTTTGTTTCTAAAGTTTCTTGTCACAATTCTAACTTAGCATTCACTCACTCTCTCTTCTCATCTATTAAAACACTATCATCAAGAAATAGTATATATTACGGTACCTCATCCTGAATGTGTCTTGTAATCTCATCCATAATTAAGGCAAATAAGTATTGGTTTAACACGGAGCCTTGGTGTAGACCAACTCTGATAGGAAACTCCTTAATCTCTTAAGCAGTAGTTTGTATAGATATCACGGCTCTATTATATATGTCATTTATCACATCAATATATATGCGACACACATTTTTTTCTTTTCTAATACTCTACATAGAATCTCCCTAGAAATCCGGTCATAGGTTTTCTCCAAATCAATGAGCACCGTATGTAAGTGTCTTTGTCCTTCTCTATATTGTTCAATTAACCTCCTCAAGAGAAAGACAGCCTCCATGGTTGATCTCCCAAGCATGAAACCAAATTGATTCTCTAAAACATTTGTTGTCCTTCTTAGTCTTCTCTCAATAACTCTTTCCCAGAATTTCATCGTATGGCTCATTAGTTTAATCCCGTGGTAGTTTGTAGAGTTTTGAATATCTCCTTTGTTCTTATATATGAGTATAAAAATATTTTCCTTTATGCATCAGGCATCTTCTTCGTCTTTAGCATTACATTAAAAAGCTTATCACATTTCAAGTTCTACTATTTAGTACTTGAGCATCTATACAACTTTTTTTTCTAGTTCACCTTTGGAGATGCACATCTATGATCAACAACTTATATTAGGAAGTCAAGCTCTCCTCCAATATAATATTGCAATCTTTACAAGTTAAGCAGTTTCTTTTCCAACTTAATAAGAAGTTAATATGTGTCCTTGAAGAGCCACTCTTATAGGTTACCAAATGTTTTTTTTCTCTTCCTAAAAAAGGTGTTAGTCACCATGAGATCATAAACCACTGCAAACTCCAAAATATCATTCCCATTCTTATTTCTATTACTGTATTCATATCCCCTATGTACTCATATGTATTCATCTACATCACTTCCTACATGACCGTTCAAATCTCCTCATCATTGGGGTATCTCTAGTAGGAGTCTTTCCAGGTCTTCCCAAAATTTCTTATTATGTCCATCTCCTAAGACCACCTGGGGAGTATAAGCACTAATTACGTTCATTATCTCTTCTCTTAACACTAACGTAATTACAATAATCCTATCTCTACAACGTTTTATATTAATTATATCTTCCTTGAGGTCCTTGTTGACCAGTATGCTAATCCTATTCCTCGATCTATTAAGTCCCGTATACCATAACTTATAACTAGTACTCTCAATCTCTTTAACTTTCTGTTTGACCGACCTTATCTCTTACAAGTAAGCAATTGCTATTCATCTTCTTTCCATTGTATCTACTACTCCATAAGTTTCTCAGTTAAGTTTCCGATATTCCAAATACCTAATCTCAGTTTTCTATTTTGGACTAGCTTCCTTATTTCCCTCACTCATACAAGAAAGTGTGAGGACCTTTACCTAGTAATACTGCACTCAGGTGCCGGTGCAGATGTCCTTACTTATTTATCACCGTATTCGAACCATACAGCGCGTCGCTAAGTAGGGAACGCCCCCACGAAATTTCATTAGTTCTCAAATCCATGAAAAAATCCGACTGAATATTATACTGGTTGTCAGCTACTTAACACATAACTCTTCTCACTTGTCCGAACTTGGGACCAACTATGTCAAGGATACCTAACATATACTATATAATTTCTTAACAAATAAATAAATAAATATATATATATATATATATTTTCTCCTTTACTTTTAAGTCTAATTAAAAAAAAAGGAAATTATTAGAATTTAACCTTCACAAAAAAAAAAAAAAAAATTAGAATTTTTGTCTTGCGTACACGTAAACTGCAACAAGTAAATGCATGCGTGTAGAAAAATTTTCATTATAAGGGGCATTTTCGTAAAATTATTGTCAGCTTTTTTTTGTTTTTTGGGGGGGGTGGGGGGGGGGTTTTGTTTTTCAATTATTGTCAGCTTACTTTTCAGTCTTCTGGAGCGAGAGAAAAGTTGCCTCCAGCTAATGGTGGGCTTCAAAAAAAAAATTTTTTTTTGTATTTTTTTTCCGTTTAGAGCAACCATAAAAACTCTGAAAAAAATAAAAAAGATACTGAAAATTTTTTAATAATTATTTATTTTTACTTTACTGTATTAAATTTTTAATTTATCTCATTCTATCCCATTTTTTTACCACTTTAAATTTATCTTACGCCACCTTTTCTTTTAGGGCGAGAAAAGATTGCCTCCAGCTAATGGTGGGCACCAAATATATATATATATATTTTGTTTGAAAGGTAGGGCACCAAAAATATTATTTTACCTTTTGAAATATAAATTTTTCTAAAGGTAAAAATAACAAAAAATTTTATCTTACCTCTCTCACTCAAAAAAATTTTTTAAGTATATATTATATAATTTATAAATATAGGATTATCATATATAATATATATTTATATAATTTATAAATTACGTTATAATAAATTATATAATTATATTAATAAATTAGTTACATTTTGATAATCATTTAAAAAAATCAATTAATCAGATCAATTTAAACGATTAACCATTTCATAATAAGTCGGTTTCGAGCCAAAGAAAGAAAATCCAAATTTGATCGGTTTATTTATTTATTTATTTTTTCCCCTTCTAACTCTCGATTTGGTTAGTTGAACCATGAGGACCCCTTGGTTAATTGAACCTTGAGGACCCCTATCACCATGACGTTCTTTTCCTACTCTGCCTCCTTTTTCCCTACCTTTTTGGCTTTTCAACCCAATCATTACTTTTCTGTCCCAGTCTTCCTCCTTTTCCATTTACCTTTGGAAGTGAGATCAGTTGGTATGATTCAAAAATAGTAGTTTTTATAATTGAATTGATTATTTTAAAAATAAAAAATATAATTAAATCGGTTAAAAAACATATATTATTTAAATATTATTCGAATTGAATTATATCTATTTGATCATGATTTATTTATATATATTTATAAATTTAAATATATTTTTTATAATTTAATTATAAAAAATAATAATTTTTATGTAAGTTTTATTTGGGACTTAAAATGTATATTTAATATTATATTGATTTGTTGATTTTTTGTAGCTTTTGAAATTTCAAAAAACAAAACAATTGATAATAATGAATTTTTATGGTTAACTATAACATATACGTATATATCTTAAATATTAATTAAATTTAATTCGATTAATTTAATTTTAGAATCTCAAAACAATATCTAAAATTGATAATCTTAATTTTTACAAAATATAATCAAATCCATCGCTACTAAATAAATAAACTAAACAAATTTAATCAGTAAGGTTAGAAAGCCAGATATTAACTAAATCGTACACACTCCGACCTACCATTTTTGACTTTTTCGACTCACTCACTACATTTTATCACACATTTTCTTCTCAACCATCCCCACTTTCCCTCACCCCATTTTTACACACATAATTGTCATCACTTTTGGAGCTTTACCAAAAGAAAAATTTTAAAGAGAAATTTAAAATTCTGTAGGAGCAATTTGTATATTATATATTAAAAAAATAAAAATTTTATACAAAATATACAAACAGTCAGCTGCACCTCTCGCCCCTTCTTAAATCTACCCTTGCTTGTGAGTAATTTTAAAAGTTGTTTGATTTAAAATTTAAATTTGATAGAGAGTTGAGAGGTATTCTAAATGCTTGGGAAAATAAAAAAAAAAAGACCTCACCATAACAGAGACTTCGTTAATTTTTAGATATTTCTACTATGTTTGATATTTGTTATATATAATATTATAAAATGTATTTTTTTTTCAGTAGTTTTATTTAAAAAATTAAATTATTTTTTAATTATTTTAATCTTTGGAGGGTTGCCGGCCAAGGTTGCAGCATGTGTTCACATAAACAACAACCGCCTACGTTAGACTTCCTTCGTCCACCATAATACTCCTTGTTCTCTATAGGGGGGTCGTTTAGGCGTACTATAAAATATATAATTTCATATCAAAATTTAATACAAGGTACTTTAGTTGGTAATTAATATTTGGTAAATATTCATAATAACTAAAAAAATGGAGAAATTTAAAAAAAATTGATAAAAGTGGAAGAAAATTAGTATAGGTTAGTTTCTTGTTTAGTGGAAAAAGTAAAAGAAAGTAAAAAAATGGGGTAAATTTTGCTTTTTTTTTTTGGTAACAGGAAGAAATTTTCCTATAAGACCTTCAGACTTAATAAGGATAGCAAACTCCGTAACTTGCTGGTACGTACTCTCACATACCAACTCCCAGGTCAATTATGAGCACTCATCCAGCTAATCAGTTTCTGCTAGTCATGACATTCAGTATTTCCTTTGATCGAGTCAGAATAGTTCAATAACAAGCCCTTTCGCCAGTTAGTTAATTATCCGACTAATTAGTTTTGACAAGTCATGACATAGAGCCCTTTTGCATATTTCTTTTGCCAGTTGGTTAGTCGATGGAAACAACTTCAAAGAAATAACTCTTTTTGGAGTCAAACTTAATACCTCTCTTAGGAAATTCAAGCTCTGGACAAATGATTTAAGTCCCTTGGTTATGAGAAAAGTTATCTTCTTTCTTTTTGTTCGTGAGCCAAACGTCATCTAATTGCATTTGGTTACTTATTTATTAAAAATTGTAAAAAATTTAAAAAATTTGATAAAAGCTTTCAAAATTTTGGTGGCAACCAAATGGGAATATTTATAACCCACAGGTCTGCAAGCCCAAATGGAGTTTAGCTTTAAAAAATAAAAAGAAGAGTGATAAAAATAAATATAAAAATAGAAGCTGAAGAACAAAACTGTGGTAATGGAATGAAAGTGTCGGTATAGTCATGTCATTTCATTCTATTCTTTTCTACTAAACTAAGATACAGTTTTTATTATTAAAAAAAGTCTCTATCCCCCCTATTTTATCAATTAAATATAGTTTTTGTCATGTTTTGGATTTCATAATCAGAAGAGTGAGCTAAAAACTATATGTAAATTACACAATCAATCCCAAACCTTGATTAGAGTCAAGGTTATATTACGAGTACAGTGAGAGTCATTTGTATGCATTGTAAAATAAAGAAGTAATATTTTTTAGTATATTTTAAAGAATATATTTAGGATGCTACTATGTATGCCCTTGGGGTTTGGTTAGCCAAGAGTTGCAATGAACAATATATTAGTTTTGGTAACTAAATATATTTAATTGTAGTCTCGAAAACATGTCTTACATTTTTAGATATTAATGAATTTTTCAATCCCACGCCATTTAGTTATTTGGCCAGGCTTAGGATTGAGCATACCAGTCTAGTTAAAAAATTAAAACTATATTTTTATATATTTTATGTATTTACATATTTTATTTATACTTTTATCTAAAATTATAGTTTAAAAGTAATTTAAAAAAATAAATAGATTTTTAAGAACGAACATGCTATTAAACTTAATTTTTTTTTTTGAGCACAATTATTTCGAACTTGGCCGGTCTAACTATTAACCAGCGGTAATTGCAAAAGGGGTGGAGCAAACGTGAAAGGGATGGAGTAAATCAGTAATAGATGGGGATATATATGCTTTACGAGACAGGCTTTTTTCTTTTATGAACCAAGTAAATATATGTATTAGGAAGAATGCATAAATAAGCACCCGAATTTGTATTTAATATGCAAACACATTACTATTATTTAATTTATAATAATTTTCTCCCTCAACTAAAGAATAATGTACAAATAAATTCCTGAATTTATATCTAATGTACAAATACATCTTTATAGTTTAATTTGTAACAATGTTATCCCTAAATCAAGAAATAATGTGTAAATAAACTTCCAAACTTATACTTAATTTATAAATACATTCTTATGTTCAATATATAATAATTCCATCCTATTTAAAAACTCAGACAACACACTGACGTAAACTAAATTTCTAATGTGTTAACTTGACATATGGGTAGTCGAAAAAAATTATCAGTTAGGTGTTTGATACTTACAACTCTCTTATAGTAGAACCAATACTTGATAATTTTGTTTGATTAAATTTATCTAAGTTAATATTTGAGTTTTGACTGACCGAGAATTGAGGATTGCCAAAATTTAGGAAGAGGATCATTATTTGGCTTAGTGTTTTTTTTTTTTTTCAAATGAGCCCCACGTCCTCATTTTCGCCATTCTACACTCATGTGAATATTTATACATTGGATATAAGTTTATGAGCTTATTTATTCATTATGCTTTGATTCAGGAATGAAATTACTACATATTAAGCTATGGTGGTGTATTTGTACACTAGGTAGAAGTTGTTGGAAATATGGAATTAATAAATGAGTGAATGAGAAATTATGTCTCAAAGATCACCCTTGATTTGGAAAGGAAA
>QLOD02000017.1:945074-967972 GCA_003260245.2 Sideroxylon spinosum | reverse complement strand
TTTTTTTTGTTATTCTATTTTAACCGATTTATTTTAGTTCCTTAATAGAGAAAATCGAACCATTCGAATAAAAGGAGAACCAAACCGAATTAAGTAAAATAGTTCGATTTCGTTTAAAGTTAAATTAACTAAAATCATAATTATATGCATAAATATATAATCTCTACTAAAAATTTTAATATAAAAAAGAAAAGAAAAGAAAAGGAAAGAAAATTCATTTACTAATGGCAATCCCCTTAACCCTTGTCTACTTTTCGCTCGTTCACTAATTGTTAATATATTCTAATTTTTTCAAGTTTTAAGTAAAAAGTTCTTACTGGTACATTATTATATAAGGACAAGGTATAGCTTAACTCCAGTTCCAGGTCCAGAGTGCATTTACAATGGCTAAAGTGTAGACATAAAGGCTAGAATTTAATTAAAATTTATTTATTTTGCCAAACAATATTTATTAATTTAATCAACAACATTTTTAATTTCAGTCAAACTTATATTAATTAAATCATAACCCTTCGTTTTCATACTTGCACTGTCCCTGAAACCCTTTGCTCTCTTATTTGATTTGATATGAGAAATAATTTCCTATTTTTAAGACGTAAAAGTTAAAATTGGAAACTAACATTAAATTTGATATCAGTTCCGTAACAATTTGATACAAATCATTAAAATAAAATTTAATAATTCAGATGTATGTATATATTTTTGAATTTATTAATAATTTTATAAATGTAATAGAATCATTAAATTTCATTTTAACAACTTGGATTGAATTTTCATGGAACTTACATTTGATATTAATTTTTACAAATAATTTTAATTTTCTTTGTTAAAGAAAATAATAAAAATTTACGTGTCGGTCATTTAAAAATAATAAAAATTTATTTAATTACAATACTACCATTATCGTACAACAAATTTTTTTTGTTTTCCATTTTCCATTTCCCTTTTTCTCTTCCTCAAAATGTTAAATGCTCTTAACGACCCATGTATGATTGGTCAACCAATTCAAGAGAAAATGAGAATGGAAGGAGGGCGGCTTTTCGAGACCTCCTTGCCCGGCTTCATGCTTTGAATGTGGATCTTTTCGACCTAATTAATTTTTACTTCAAATTTTTTCAATCATAATTTTTTTTTTTTTTTGAACTTAAAATTTTTTGCATGTTACTCAAAAAATGTAAAAAAAAAAAAAAAAGAATAAGTAAGAAAAATTCAAGAAAAAATGTAAAAAATTTTAAAGAAAGTTCAAAAAAAAGTAAATAAAACTTGAAACAACTTGAAAAAAACTCAAAATTTTTTTATATGAAGAAAATTTTAAAAGAAAATTAAAAATTTTTGACCAAATTTAACATTAGAGATATGTTGGGTTCATCAACAAGAAAATTTCAAAGTTTGAAAGCAGTGAAAATTTGATGTAAAGTAACATATACACACACACACACACATAATAGTAATATCTAGAAGCATAACGTGTAAGGTCAACGCTGACTTCTTACATATACGCATAGCAATATCTAGAAGCTTGATGTAAAAGGTCAACGCACATTTCAGAAAAGTATTCTGCTGGTGATTTCAAATGCTGGCCGGACAAATTAAAAAGACATCCACTTTGACTTTTTGTGGCCTTTTGTCAAACTCAACTTTCTACACTGATGAAAATCAGTTAAATCCAATGAATCATTTATAGCTGAATACAAAATTCCAAATTTCATTAAATTAAAAAAATTAATAATAATAAATTCCAGAAGATACAGCTTAAACGGCAACAGCCACTTCCCTTGCTGAAGGCTTCGTATGTATATTTATACATATATATATATATACACTCTAAAAATAAGAAGATAATTTCATGTTTTAAATCCACAACAAAAATAAATAAATACCAAAAAAGAAAAAAAAATATGTACAGTAGTAAATTATATAAATATTTTTTGATTAAAGAAGCGGAAAAAAATTTTCGCCCTTTTAAAAACCATATTATAGAAGTTAATGATTATAAATATGGACAAATAATAGAACGTTTAAATTAGACTCGATAAAGTTACTGAACTCAAAAAATTGATTCACTTCAGATTCATTTATTTCTGAAGTCGAAATCGAGCAATCATCTAATTGAATCGAGCTCAAATATAGTCCAATACTTACACTACATTTGTTTGATTATTTAATCATCAATCCTACTCTAATTGAGGTCAATGGCATCATGAGCTTAAAATTATTATTCAAATTCCGATTGTTTATAGCTGAATCAAACTCGAACGAACCTAGAGCTGAATCAAATTAGAACAAACCTAAGTAGCTTAGTGAGTTTTACAGCCTCAATTACGAAGTCCAGAAAAAATTAAGTAAAAACTTTACTAAAAAGGAGGATCCAAAAAAGCCATTAGCATTTGGCACAACGCAAAATTTTTACATTTACCAGACCTAAAACAAAATAACATGTCAAAAGAATGAACCAAAACTCCCCATTCTAATAAGCAAGCACCATCCATCAGGGGAATGAATGGTGTTTACTCCTTTTTAACAGCAACGCAATTTAGTCCATAACATGGTGAGGTAACTCAGCCAAGACATTGTTCAACTAGTCCCAGGTCCAAATTCCGTATCCTCCTCCAGCTTTTTCACCAGCAAAAGCTCATGGTGAACTCTCTTGCTTGCTTTTCTCATCCTCGTACCCAGATGCCTTCCCAGTTCTACCCACCAAAAATGGCTCTGGTGAGGAATTGTGGCCCTGAATATCAAGACCCTGAAAAGATCGGGATGCAAAGAATTCTGCCCCGGATTTCGCTGTCCTCTTGGTTATTGATTGAGGGTCTTTATCGTGCACTTGAAGAGCCTTTTCTGTTGCTTTTACTAAAGCAAGCGTCCCATCTTCACTTTCCTCGTCGAATTCTGGTTAGCCACACGCATTAAAATATTTTAGAACACATTAGAAACGCACTTTGTCAATGTTACTCTCAACAAAGAGTTATAACAACAAATAATAACAAGATTGTTAATAAACAACCGGCTACACACCAACATAAGGTTTTCCATCAACTTGCCTAGAAAGACGAGGAGAGAAGGTTGTCTTCACAGTGAATCAGTGGACACCGAAAACAAGTGCAAAAACAAAACAATTACCTCAACATTTACGCTAGAGATTTTGCCTTTGTGAAGTGTTTAACAACACTACAAGTACAATGGGCTCTTTTTTTTTAAGCAACCCCCCCCCCCCCCGGGGCAAAAAAAAAAGGGAGGAGGGTTCAAAACTAATTACAACACAAAAAAGTAATGATACTCCAGTATTTTTAATAGAAAAAAAAATTGACATGGGTCATATTAGAGGATAAGATATTTAGAGAATAAAATCAGATAATAAAATCATCTGATAACATCCCTCCACCATTTGTCCCTTGATTTGTGCTATAATTTAGGGGTTTATGTTCCTCAGCTCTTTCTTTATTTTTAGGGTGTGCTTGGATGCAAAACATTCAAGATTTTTGAGGCATTTTTAAAGTAAGGATTATGAGGTGTTGATACAAATCATATTTGGGAGTTTTTAGATGGGTTTTGAGGAGTTCTCATGAGTTTATTGAATATCTCAAAACCGATGAGTAGATGTTTTGTTCCAATTTTTTAAATACCCCAATTTGGGGGATTTTCATGGGTTCATGAAATTTTGGATAACAATACCCTATTTAATTATTTAAATCCAAATTTGACCCTTTTTAACAAAGCTCTATTACTTATATTCTCAATTTCACATTGTTGCAACCTAAAAGTAGGAGAAGAAGAATGAGCACCTAGTTCCTCTCCAATCGAGCTTACCACAATCAAAGTATATCCAATTGTTCTTCTTTATCATGCATATATATATATATATGTTCGCATCCATATATGTAAAATCATGTAAAATAAATTGAAAAGTTGTTGTCATAGTTGTAAAAACAAACATTAATTATTGAATAATAATACCAATGTCGCTATCCTAGTTGTTCTTATTAAATGATAAAATCGAACTTAGTTGCTGGGTAGTTCCGGCTGCTGGGTCGTCTTTGTCTCTAATAATATATATATTATCAATTATTTTTTAGTTGATGTAACCAATACAATATTATTACCTGGGGAAAATAAGTACTAAAAATTGAAAGATTTTCTTATTTTACTCAGTTTGTTACTTTGTATTTTATCATGCCAGAATGTGTATTTTGGTAGATGTTTATTAGCCTTTTAGCACAATTAGTCAATTATCTTTCCTTCTCCCTTATAGCTGTCTTTTTTTTGGGTAAGTAGGAAGCAAATGCATATTAGTTAATAAAATTACTTATCCTCCTTTGATTTTTCCTTTTTTTTTTTTTTTTTTTTTTAACTTTTATTTGCCCGTGTCATAGATGACCGACAAGGATGATTTCAATCTTAATGACTCAATCATGTATACTAAAATATGTGTGTGGCATATCCATATGATGTACACTTGTTTAGTGGGCTGTGTATTAGAATTGAAGTGCTTCGGAATTTTATTACTTTTTTGTTTGGGTTATTACTTCAATATATATCATAAATATATTGTTTTGTATGTACGCATTCAAACACCGATAGCTATTGCAGTACTTCTTACTGAATACATAAGAGTATATGTTTTATACTATACATTAATAAATACCTCAGAACTCATTTAGCATAAACTCCCAAGTATGGGTCCCAAGCACGCCCTAGTGTTTTATAGACACTCTCTTGCACATTGCATAATCAATCTCTAGTAATAAAATCTCTCCCTTCTCCCTGTATTTTCTCTTCATTTTCTGCATTTTTGAATGCTAGCATGATATCAGAGCCTATGGTTTATGAGCCTCATAGACATCCAAGGTGTCTCATCTCTTTGGTTTCTTGTGACCTATTTCAGACCTGGTATTACCTATTTTGGGCCTTCATAGCCTCGTAGAGCATCCACCTTTGGTTCTCCAACAGCACAATTGCCACTGCCACTGCCACTGCCAAGTCAAATCCACTGCCGTTGCCAAGCCCCAGCAAACACCACTAACGAAAGCCCAATTCCATCAAAACCTCCACACACCACCAGGGGCTACTGACATTAACGTGCATGAGATCTACTTGCAGCCTGTACCTTGCGTGTGTTAGTGCTTCTTTCCCAGGTGGTCCTAGTCATATACTGCCGAATTCATCACCTTCCGGCCACCCTTATCGTCCCTTTTCACCCATTGTTCCACAGATGTTCTTGAAGATCTAAAGTCATTTCTCGTCTCCAATAGTTGCCCTTTTTGGTCTCCAACCACGCCCTTTTGTTTTCTTCGCTTCTAGTCATCAACACTAGATTTGATCTATGTCTCCTCCGAAATCCATCTTTTCTTCTTCTGTCTCAATAAGCAATAAACCCAAAAAAAAAAGGCAGCTTCTCCAAAACAGTTTATCTTTGGGTATATTTTTGGAGTGACAGCTTGTAACAGGGCACATTGTTTTCTCAGTAGTCACTATATTATATATACGTATATCTAGAATAGAACTTCTTTAGAGCTACTATTCCACCAAATGGGTCAAAAAAAAAGAAAAGTAAGTTGTTGCCATGGGAGAAGAGTTTTTTTTTAACTTTTGCTACAGTAGTCTGCTACTGTTTGAGTTGAGTTGCTACAATGCTCTTTCTAAAAAAGTTTGGGGGAAAAAATCATTATATCGCCTGCTCCTTGTCCGTTCTTTGGTGCTTTAGGATTGAATCCCATTTGTTGCATCGAATTCCTTTTGTTGATGGAGATTGAGTTTTTGGCCACTCTTATTGTTCTTAGTCAAAAAAGTACTTGTTTGAAATAAAGACCAACGTTAGGCCATCATGATAAGTCATTGTGTCTAAATAAAGTGATTCACATTCTTGCTATGGTTCACACTAGTTTGTAGAAGCCTTGTTCATGTACCGATGCATAAGATTTTTTTTATCTCTTCAAGAGATTCGATTCAGGATCATTTGTAGTATTTGAAGTTAGGTTTTGAAGCACATTTATCGGTTGAAGATTCTTGTCATTCAAGATAAGCCTTTATGTTCCATCCAAACTCATCTTGCGGAGGAATATTGTGGATAAGATACGTCAGGACATAAAATCATTTGATAACATTCCTCCATAATTTGTTTAATGATTAGTGCTGTAATTTAGGGATTTATGTTCCTTGGTTTTTCCTTATTTTTAGTGCTTTCTTCAACTATATTAAGGTAATCTCTTGTACACCGTATAATTAATCTCTAGTGACAAAATTTCCCTTTTCTCTATGTATTTTCTCTCTATTTTCTGCATTTCAGAATTCTAACAGTTCACATAAGGGGAATACTAACCCAGTGTTCTCCCTATATATTTTAGTATAGATCTTAATTTTGAATAAATTTCAACATCAAAGGATCTCATTCAATCTCAATCAGCTCATTAGATCACATCAATCTTAGTAAAAAGACTCAAGGGTCTTTGCCAAGCAACAAAATAAAAAAACAAAAAGGAGAGAGAAAGTAATTCTGAGGTGGCAAGTAATTCTAAGATCACATAAAAAAATAAATTCTGAGGTGGCAAGAAAAAAAACCAATAATCCAAGTTGGTTCCTGTAGCCACTTCACAATTGAGACAAATATATATATATATATATGAATATTGCCACAACAGTGAATTGCAAACAACTACTAGAAACTTATCCAAAAATTTCCAATCAATTATCACCATATTGAATAGTGCATGAAATCAAGCAACTATCACCACAATAATGGTGAAAAAGAAAAGTACCTTGCAGGTCAAAATCTTCTACATATCCACCTTGAAGGAATGAAAAGCGTGCTTCTGTTGACTGCACTCTTGCTTCCACTGGAGATGAACTAATCAAATCCTGAAATTCCATCAGATATGCACCCGTCCATTGACTTCCCCTGGGGAATAAAGTTTAAAAAAAAAAAAAAAAAAGGGAAATATTTCAAGCAAGTCCTTTACCAAACATAGGAATCATATAGGGACTAAATGCTTCAAATGTGCCTTTTTGGACAAACACCATCCCTCCCAACTACAATTTACTTGTTTTTTTAGATCTATACTCCAATCACCAAAATGTAAACTGGCTTGATGCTCTTCCCCCCTTTCATTATCTCCTCACTAGGTCATTCATCGCGACCTTTAGAATCTAATCCCCAAAAAAGGATGGAAACGAATCGAGCTATTCGAGCTCGGTTCGTGAGTAAAACGAACTCGAATCGAGCTTGATTTATGCTCATTTTAGATTCAAGCTCAAGTTCGAGCCTAGAAAACCTCGGCTCAAAAACTCGCAAGCAAACTTGATAAAATAAATATATATATAATAATATTTTAATATTTTTAATAATATTTTTTTAATATTTTATTTATTATATTTTAAGTGTGTTTGGAGTGATAAAAAGTGAGATAAAATGTAGTTTGAGAGAAATTTTGGTTTTTGATGTGTTTAATAGAAATAGAGTTTTTTAGAGATGAATAGTGTAAGTTTTGGACTTTTGCGGTAAAAAGTAAGAGAGAGAAACCGTTAGAACGGTTTTTTTAAACCGTTCACAAGGATTGGTAGCAGATTTTTTGAAAAGTTATCAGAACTTTTTGACTTTTGCATGAAGAAGTTGGAAAGAGAAACCGTTAGAACGGTTTTTTCAAACCGTTCCCACGGATTTGTGTCAGAATTGATAAAATATGTTAAAAAGTTATCGAGATTTGAGAAAAAGTATTGGGATTCGTAAAAATTTATTAAAATATATAAATATATATAGAAATTTGTATATATTGCACGAATTACAAAGTAAATAAAATGTGTTAGAGAGTTTTAGAGGTTGTTAGAGGTTTTTCGTGAGTTTTGGTGTTTTATTGCACACCAAACGCAGCCTTTAAACTAAAACAACGTTGTTTTGTTTTAATTGAACTATTCGCGAGCCGAGCTTGAGCCTAAATTCTTCTTTATCGAGCCAGCTCAAGCTTATCTAAAAACTCGAATCGAGCTCGAGCTCGTTTTAAAAAGCTCTAGCTCGAGTTAAAGCTCGGCTCGTTTCCACTCCTATCCCCAAATTTCACTTTAATTTAATAGCCGCATGTTGTGGTTAGCAGAATTTCTAACTTTTTGAATGGTATTTCTAACAAAAAATATAAATTTTGGAATTGAAATTCAGGCAGGGGACAAGTAACTGTAGAAATCACTGATGAACTGGAAAAAAAAAATGATAATTTCAAATATGCATTAAAAATATTTTAACGAATATAATCATAACCCAAAAATTTTCAGTAACTATGACTGAAGAACCAAAACACTAAAAGAAGCAGAGGGAGGAGTTACTAACGCAACTTAGACAAGAAGATTCTTTAGCAATTCCATGCTTGTACACACTACACTGTGTCACTTACAAAACTATCATTAGATATCCCAACCAGACCAACTTGTCATTTTGAAAGTTAGCAACACCTGTCTCTGCAGCATTGGAACCAAGATCGGGCTTGACAGAGTTGCAGTATGAGTTTCCCAGTATACTTAGGATAATTCTTCAATGCCATCTTTAAGAAGGTTGAAGAGTGCAACAATGATATACATGTGTACGTGCACGTTGAATTCCTTAAATTAAAAGTTAATTTAATCTCACTCAAGTGGCAAAAACAGAATCTTATCAGATATTCCCTTAAAGTAAATAAAGAAATAAATATAATTATAAACTTTAAAGACACTGAAAAAATAAAAAAACAAAAAGAAATAACTACAATCATACTCTGTACGACATATATTTGAGGAAAACACGTCATATCTTCTGCTAAGAAGTATCTACTGGAAAGGGTTCCTCAGGTTGAGATATTCACTGATTTCAATCAAATCAAAGTCTTGAAATGCAGACCAGAAATGAACCATGTGAATAGACATTTTATATGATGCGAGTGAAAAATGGAAAGTATTGTCCATGTAAGAGGGTTTCTTATACAGAAATCCAAAT
Source organism: Sideroxylon spinosum (assembly GCA_003260245.2). Classification (NCBI taxonomy): domain Eukaryota; kingdom Viridiplantae; phylum Streptophyta; class Magnoliopsida; order Ericales; family Sapotaceae; genus Sideroxylon; species Sideroxylon spinosum. Next base: position 959,022 of record QLOD02000017.1, on the reverse strand, counting down.
ACATGTCAGAATCTGTGGGATACTGACATTGGTTGGATACAAATTCTTCAATTCAGAACAAATGCCTATTTTTAGCAAAATTAACTAGCAAATAGGCCACAAGGACAAAGAAGCTATAAGAAGATGGCCAACAAAATGAACAGATTAGAATAAGGTTAAGGAGTAGTAACTAATGTTGAATTATAAACTCCACTGTTGTATCAGTACCTCTCGAAAGCCAGCATAGCTTCAAATGGAGTTATAACCGGAGCTAAGAACTCTTTGCTATCCAGAAGAGCTGTTTGCGCACAAGACACATAAATAAAAACATCACACTGCCCAAAGAAGAAAATGCTATCAGAATCCTAATAACCTCTAGCCAAAAAGACAATCATCTGCATGAACGCATCATTACCTCTGGAAAGTTGGCAAGTTTTGCCGGGTTCGGTCTTCCCATAGCCAAAGTATAGGCTTTCTTCCCAGCTCCTGCTATCAAGTTTTTCATCTGATGAATCACGTGCAGGTAACCAGCTGCATTAAATGTCTCAAAGTTAAATTTCACTCTTCTGCAACAAAGATGATACATACATAATACAACATATAAATGAATAAACGCCAAAATTCGTGTACAAAACAATACATTCATAGATACAAGCAAGGGAAAAAAAATTTCCATCTGAAATAATCACAATCATAAGATTGTCCCTTGCAAAGCTAAAGGGAAAAACTCAATTTGCCGCTGGATCAAAATTTCAGGATAATCAGCACAAGCCTTCTACAAAGGAAATAAGAGGATGGAAAAAAACAATGAAGGCAAAAACAAAGAAAATTGAATGCAACTATCTGGAAGCATTCCTGAGAATCATTGTATAAACAGTAAAAAATGATTTTCTTAATAGAAGTTTGTGAAGAAAAATCTTAAGCACCATAATAGATAGATAAAAAAAATGTGATATCATGCCCTTAAAAAAAAGATTCAGATGTTGCCAAAGCTGCAATCAATAGCCAAACAATTACAATGACAATTGTGCCAGAACCAAAAATCAATACCAGAACATCAGAAATGCAACTCATCCATGTTATACTTCATTCTGTCTTAAGGATGTCATCTAAAGGATATAACAAAATTTCAAATGCAATTTACATATCCTTTTTGCTTTTACTCAGCTCTTTGAGCAATGAATCTGTATAAACAATTGAAAATCATTTTGCATGACATTAGCATGCTGCAAGGAACCTTTCTTAGTTCATAAAGCATAATTTTAAGCACCAAAGCCTAGTAAACAATGAAAGGCATATCGATGCGTAGCACGGTAAGGTGCAACTCGCAAGAAACAAACCTACACCAAGAGTTCCCACCAAAACTCCAACAATATTAGCATCCTTTGCTTTTTCAACCAGGTAATATCTGCATTAACATTATTCTATGATAAATGATTTGACGAGTCACATTGCACTAATTAAGTTGTAAATTCATAGGGAAGAAGGTATATGAATATGTGCATATTATACCTACGATTAAGAATCCTTCTCTGTTGAGAAATATCAGTCACCAAGTGGTCTTCTGCTGCATCATATCTGACTGAGGCCAGTGACAACAAGATTATGACAATTTAATAGACTAGAAATCTCCAGAATAATGAATCCATCAAATACTATGTTCATATGCTCTGAAAATAAATTTCATGAGTAGAGGAAAATCAATCATAGAACATAATCGTGTTTGAGGAACCAGCATACAAAATAGCAGTTTGATTCTGTAATAGTATACAAAGTAAGGGAGCCACCTATTCAATTGGGAAGACAGTTGGGCCCAACTTACATGAAAATGTAAAAAAGAACTCAGCAATATGAAAACACGAGAGTTACAGACACATGCAAAAAATAAATATATAAATAAAACGTTTGTACCAATTTCACATCCATTGAATGTCAGTACAACATTTGTGAAGGCTGAATTGTAAGCTCCAATCCAGCAAAGCAAGTAGTCCTCTATTCTATGTTCCTCAGGCAAACTCCAAGTCAATCCTCCGATGCTATATCTTGTGCCAATTGCATTGGTAGAACCTTCACTTTGCTTACCAACCAATCCTAGGTGGCCGCAGGAGGTTTTAATGTTTTCTGATGGATCCATAATTGAACATGCAGCATCAGCACAATATAGTTCTAATCTGGATGTCATCCCACATAATTTTGACGTTTTGGTGATCCATGCTTCTTTGATATCCGGTATCGCATGTGCATATTCTAGTCCAAAAAGGATCTGCAATTTAGGGGGGAAAAAAAAAAGAAAAAAAACAGTTAGACACTGCAACAGAAAGTTACAAGTTACTTTTTGAACAGAAATCAGCTTAATAGCAAGAAGGCCAACTGCCAGGCAAATCAGAACAAATAAATAACCACTGTATGGCCCTGCTCCACTCACATCAACAAGCAATCTGAAGCAGTAGGGTCATTCATTCCCAATATTCAGAATACACAAAAAAATCACACATTTTAATAAATAAAACTATATACTCTGATACACATTGCAAGGTAATAAGCCAAATGGGGGGGGGGGGGATGAGAAAAGTCATTTGCTATTACCAAAACAGGTTTGCCACTTGTTGACACATAATTAGCTAAATTCTCGGCACAGTTAGATATATTAACTGGAGCTTTCCCAAAAATAAATAATGCAGGAAGATTCGAAGTCCTGCAGCATTGAAAAAGGTAAATTAGATAGAATTATACATGGGAGATTTAAGATTCAACCATCTAAAAAGCATAAAGAACCAAACTAAACAAATTACTCGATCCTATTACTGCCAAGCCTTCAAAATGTCAAAAGTGATTCGATGCCACTTACGGGCTGAGACAAGTGTGTCCATAATGAATTACGCAGTCAGCATTAATATGAGATGCTCCAACCTCATCAACACAGCAACTGCCATAAGTTGTATCCGCCATTACATACAGGCCAACATCCTTATCACTCGCGTTACCTTCAGTAGACCGAAGCTTATCGCGCAGAGCACTCACGACCCTCGTTGAATCCTTCAACAGCTCATCTGGAAACTAATAGTTCAAACAACAAGAACACATGTTCAGATTATTGAGCAATCAATAATAGGATCAGTAATCAAAAACCGAAAATCTCTGAATTTCACTAAAAAAAAAAAAAAACTGAAAATCTCTTAATTTCGCTAAAAAATACTGAAAATCTTTTAATTTCACTTTTTATGAACTCACAGTTTTTATCAAATTTCATAACTTTTTGTCACTAAAAACGCCCCCTCAACATCAGATGTTTTCAAGCCCCTTTCCTTCCCTGTATAGTACTTAAAAAAAATTTTCTAGGTAACCAAAGAAAAGGCAGAAAAAAAAAATGGAGGTTTTGCTAGGGTTTTTGAGAGCAAACCTGCAAAGCGACTCTAGTGAAGTTTCTACTTTGAATGAACTTTGCAATGCGAGAAATTTCGTGATTTGACTCCAAGTCCATGAGACAAGATCAAAGCTCTCTCTTTCGAGAGAACGAATTGCGGCCACTGTTGGAGCAACAACGACAACAAGTACGTATATATATACACACACAACCCTCTGTGTGTGCGCGCGCGCGCCGGGGGGGGGGGGCGAGTGAGACAGCGATGCGATTTCGATTATGGTTATGCTGTACGAGATTATAGTGGCGACCGGGTAGTGAGACAGCCAAGGTGGCTCGGAAAAGACACCGATATCGGTAACGGCGTGAGGTGTGGCCGGAAAACGGCGGCGATGGTAGCGGAGAGAAAGGCGGAGCCGAGGGCGCCGATCGGCGTCTGGCCGAGACTTGAAAAGGCTAATAAGTCACTTGGTTAACGAATCGGCCTAGTGGGCAGATTCTGACCCGATTCGAGAGAAATTTAACCATTGATCCAAATCTACCATATCTAGACCCGTTCCATGAATGTTCGAATTTCAACCACTGAGGGTGCGTTTGACATTTGTTCTAATTCTAAAAATTTTTAAAAATTTATAAAATTTATTTATTTTTTTATACATTAGACGAACACACATTTTATTTTATTTTTATCTATTTTTTTTAATTTTTTATCATTCCAAACAAACTCTAAATTCTCATTCAGATTAAATAAATAACGTGCGTGTGTAATAACTCTATGTTTAATTATCGATGGAAGCAACAATGCAATGGGAATGGGAACTGGACTAAATTTCAACATTAGGGATGTTAATGTACTAGTTGAATTTATTTTGTTCACTAATAGTTAATATGTATAAATGCATTTTATGGATAAAATGAGATGTGAGTTAAAATATTAAATTACTTTTCGTCTTTTAAAAATATATTAAAAATGTGGATGTCTTTGTTAATTATGTTACGTCTTCTATAAAATTTTTAAATACTATATAGAATTTTAAAATTTATAATTTCACAAATTAGAGAATTTTTTAGTTTAAATTAGTTAGTTATATATCAACTAAATATATGAACCTTCTAATCCGACCAAACGTAGTATAAGAAAAAAAGGGAGATAAGTGGAAATTTCATTTGATTCATTATTATCATCTATATAATAAGGGAGGTCCTATAATGGGACCTTCATGTATGTATCATTTGAAGAGTGGTTGAGAGAGAGAAAAGAAAAAAAAATTTTTTTTGAATGCTTGGAGAGTGGCTGGGACCCGTAACTTGGAGAGTAGGTCCCAACCACTCTCCAAGCATTAAAAAAAAAAAAAATTTTTTTCTCTTCTCTCTCTCTCTCAGCCACTCTCCAAGTGATACATTCATAAAAGGTCCTATCAAGGGACCTCCCTTATTATATAGAAATTATCTGGATTAAAAAATCACTAATCAAAAAGAGATTAAGGTATAAAATTTTAAATATTGACAATTGCTGTGCTTAAAGGTACAGAAATATTATTTAACATGTAAATAAATATAAAAATTTTTGTGAATGCTTGGAGAGCGGCTGGGACCCACAGCTTGGAGAGCCGTCCCAACCACTCTCCAAGCATTCAAAAAAAAAAAAAATTTTCTCTTCTCTCTCTCTCTCAGCCACTCTCCAAGTGACACATACATGAAGGTCCCATCAAGGGACTTCCCTTATTATATAGAAATTATTTGAATTAAAAAATTACTATCAAAAGAGATTAAGGTATAAAATTTTAAATATTGACAATTGCCTGTGCTTAAAGGTACAAAAATATTATTTAACGTGTAAATAACTCAATTTTAAATTTATAAAAGAAAATATATATAAAAAATGTAATTATTTAATCAATAATTATAAAAATTCACAAACTATTATATTATTTAATCTAATAAATATAAAAAATGACAACAGATTAAATAATTATATTTAAAATTTTATGTTATAATCTCTATTGATTAGTGAATTTTTTATTTTTATAGATTATTTTTACACTTGTAGGGTGAACTGAGAGAGGGATCTGTTAAATTTGTTTATGTTTTTTGTTTTCAAAAAAATACAAACTTAAACAGAAAAACATAATAAAAAAAATCTTTTCACTTTATTTTCTCTATTGTAAGCATTTTATTAATTTTAACACTTTGTCCATTTTTATTACATCATATTAAAATGAATTATTTTATTCAAATATCATATTAAACTAAATTTATTTTGAATAAATAATATATTTGAATAATTATCTAGATTAAAAAATCAGTAATCAAAAGAGATTAAAGTATAAAATTTTAAAAACTGACAATTATCTGTATTTAAAGGTACAGAAATATAATTTAGCGTGTAAATAACTCAAATTTAAATTCATTAAAAAAAACCTATATAAAAAAAAGTATAAAAATAACCTATAAAAATCAAAAATCAAAAATAAAGCTTTGACTCTCGTTTCGCGTTTTCAAAAAAGAGGCTTCAGCTCCCGTACCGTAGGTACGGACAATAGCTAGTAATGCAATAGGGTAGAAAAAAAATTAAATTTAATCGGAATAGGGCAGGACAAGATTACAATAAAATTATACAACTTGCTTAATTAGGTTTAGGATTACAAAAATTCTTGATTGGTCTTACTTTTATATACTAAGAAATTAAATATTTATTTTTATCATATACCTATTGATTTTTTATTTTTTTTCTTTTAGTTAATAACTAACTGGCATATATTTCATTAAATGTCTCATTTTTTAAAATAAAATAATAAAGTTCTATTTATTTTAAGGGACGAGGTGGACCTGCGGGCGGGTATAGGGAAAGCCCGATTCCATTGCCATACTGTATGTGGGATTCATTTCTATACAAATTAAATTATTACGTAATTCCATATTCTCCTCCTTTCAATTTATAAAATTTTGGGTTTAACAGCTTACTTAAATCACAATACTACGATTTTTTTATTTTTATTTTTTTCAACAAGAGGTTAAGGAACTTTCATCTTGACACCCTAGCCAGAAGTCTCACATTCAAGTCACCGCATCTAGTTTTGCAAACTATATTGAAACATCTAAAAATTCTTGCATTTCAACCCCTATTCAAACGGGAGGGTGGGGGAATCACATAATCTTCTGTTCCAATAAAATAAAACCCGCTAAATAAAAATATCTCTTCAGCCCCGTTAACAGCTCTCTCTGAGTTGTTAATATTTTTTTTTTCTTTTAAAAAAAAAATGAAAATGAGTGCCAAAACCAAGGAACAGTTTAAAAAGAGGATTAAACATCAGAAGACCTCTTTTTTGAGCCCCCTTGTCGTTTCTTATCAACAGCATCTGCACTCTTCTTTTTGTCCTTCCTCTCCCTCTTCTTCAAAGCAGTCATCCGGGCCTTGAGAATAGTTGCATACGAAGCTTGAAAACGATGGTGATCCTTTGCCCCCACCTTTCATTACAAGCAAAACCAAAGGAAGAGGCTTCAGTAAATAAACAATATAACATTACTACTGTGAAGTCAATACACACTTGAGAGGTCTAGACTCTCCTTTCTGTTCTCAACAAAAGCTCTACTATTTCTCTCAACCCATACCAACCAAACAAAGCAATAGAAACAGTTCTTCATAGTTCATACATTCCTCCACCTCTTATATATATATATATATATTGATTCAGGACCACCAGGCCACCACACTTCATGAACCACTCCCCACGGGGCGCGGGGCTTCCCCCCCGAGGACACCGAAAGGCATACCCAAAAAAGCAAAAGTCAAATTCCAAAATTCCTAAATCTAGTTTCTGGTGAATTATACCTGAGGTACAATTCAAAAACACAGGATAGATAATTTAATCTCTTTTAATTAGTGATTTCATGTAAGTTTGATTTACAAATTTACATTTAAACTATTTGCAGGTCAAATTATATTTCTGTGCCTTTAGGCACGAGCAATTTTTAGTTCTTGTACGAGACAGGTAGCTCAAGTATACTGATTAAAGAAAGGGCCAATTACATTTTACCCCCGTGGTTTGACTAAAAGACACATGACTATATGGTTAAAAAGTTAAACATATAATCCCCTCAACGTTGGATTAAAAGGCCAAATGGATGATATTGATTAAATTTAGCAGGCATGTGATGTACACATGTCAAGTAATACTCTGTTGCATTCTTTCCCACCAAATAATGGTGTCATTAAATAACTAATATGCCCCCTGTCAATTCTATTTTGCAGGACTGTTATCTTTTAAGGGCATTTTAGTTATTTAATTATCATTATTTGGCGAGAAATATACAACAAAGCATTATATGACGTGAATATCACATTCTTGTTAAATTTAACATGTATTGACCATTTAGCACTTGAGTACAAAGACATAAATCAGAAGAAGATATCCCATCTATATAAAACAAAGGCCGTCCAGATAATGAGAAAATTCATAAGAAAATAAAGCTTCAAGTAGTGATCGTAAAGGAAGATTGTTCCAAAGCATCTGGAGACCATACTGAAGTATTGCCAACAGAACACCCAAGAAAGTTGGCAGATTATGGGGACAAACAAACTAAAAAATGCCACTACCAATAGATGCAAACCATCCCATTGTCACATGCTAATGTACCCAAAATGTATGGAACTGGTAAATAAAGTAACAAGCCACCGATCTAGGGATTGTTTATCCAAATTTTGTGCCAGTTCAGTATACAAGTCTAATATATCAATAAATTAGAAAATTTTGTTCCCAATAAAAAAAGAGAGGGAAAAAACAAACAAAAAAACCCAGAAAGCTTAAGGTAGCATTTTCAAGTTCATTCTCCCAAATGTATATGGCACTTTATCACCAAATTGTGTAGGAGCACCCAGGAAAATCTAAATTAATCAAAAAATTTAGTTATTTACAAAGACAGTAGTGATTATGCTCTTGTCAGTCTCTAAAAACCCAACTGCAGTTAGGAAATACTAAAAATTAAAAATAGTCAAATGGTCTTACTTAAGGAGGCAGCAGTATCCTATTTAATTGCAGAAGGAAGGATAAAAAGACCATTCAGGTAATTCTACTTGGTGAAAAAGTCAGTGGACTCTCCAAGTCTCCAATCTTTTCATCCCCATAAGCCTATAGATGCTGCAGGGACTTAAATGAGGGTGAAACCATTGATCAATTGTTTGCTCATTGTAAAATGGCCAGAGAATGTGAGATTTGACTTTGTCTTCTCTTGGAATGCAGTAAGTGCTTTCCTCAAGGTTAAAGGGATTTTTGATTCCCGGTGGAGGGCTAAATGCTCTAAAGGTAGAAAGAAACTTGGAGACTCGTCCTTTTCTGTCTCATATGGGTGATATACTAAGAAGAATAGACACTTCTAGAAAGGCAACGTACCGGCATCATGTTGTGTTGGACACTGACACCTGATGAACACGATGCAAATACCTATCCAAATGTGTACTATATATTTTTTTTATTTGTTTTACAACCAGACACCCTTGAGACACAGTGTCCATCACTCAAACACAATGAAACAAATTATACTTTTGTAAATTCAATTAGGTTTTCAAATTTTTAGCACAATAGTTATGCATTTTGCTCAGTCCTCATAGCAGAAATGACATCTAATATTTAGAGATTTCCAAACCAGCTAAATGAACACTTAGATGCCAATGCATATCCAGTCAAGTGCTTAAGCATTATCTTCAATGAAAATTCTTTACGTCTTTTCTGAAATTTCAAAAATCATATTCACATATAGTTACCAGTAAAAAGCTTCATGATAAAGCAAGGGAACCACAAAAAGTAGATTGCAGGAATATTCCTTACCGAAGTAGAAATTTTCTTTTTGCCATCAGTTGCCCGTACAAGACATCTATACTCAATCTCTTCCCCAGCTGTTTCCATTTTATTTCTCTTGACCTTAGACTTCAAGGATGCTATAGAAAAATACACAAAACCATAAATCAAAGAGTGGGCTAAGTCGTGCAATGAATAATAACAAAGAAATATGCAAGACAAGGCAAATTTACAGCGCTTGAGAGTAACCCAAACAGAGCCTTTTTCTGTGCTGCGCTCAAACATGTTGGTGAGCTCATTGAGAAATGGGTCTGGCTGTAGAAGCACCTAAAGATACAAATACAAGCAAACAAGTCAATATAGTCAGTCCTAAAGAAAAGCACCAAGCGGTAGGCGAACATAAAACAAAAGAAGAGACGATCGAACTAACTACGCAACAATGTAAAAGTCAACAAATCACATACAAAATTATAATCAATTGCATCAAATCGCCAGAAAATTGACAAAATTGATTTTCAACAATCATTGAATGGTATACAGATATTGATATCAATGGGCCAACTACACAATATTTTTTGAGCAGTGAAAAAGGCTACTTGATCTAAAAAGATGAACATTGATAGCCAGGAAAATTATTTCAATAAAAAGCTACATCTTCTGCAATCAATATCATGTCTCAAAAAGTTTATAATTTCAATTAAGAATTACATTATGAAGTTAATTCCGTAGATTGATCAGAGCCATCAAATCGGCCAGTACGAACAACATACTGAATCGAAGCAACATCGGAATCAATATATTTACAGACACAATAAGCATATATAGGTATAGATATATACGCATATATATATATATATATATATGTACACACTTAAATGTATTGGAAACAAGAAATCGAATAATTACCATGATCAGTTCGAGGCTCGATCGTTAAGGCAAAACCCTAGTTAAAGCCGACTAGCTCGCTTCACGATCGCTGGGAGGAGAACGAGAGAGAGGGGTTGTTAATTTACGCTAACCTAAATTTTACTTTCAGTCCCTAAGTTTCAATTATAACATTAACTGCCCGTATTTTTGGTGAAATTATGAATATCTTTCTTCTATAAAAAATATATATATTATATCTACACGGAGCAAATGGTGGAACATTTGTGTGTTTGATGGGATATTTGCGTCACGTCAGAAAAAGAGACTGAAGAAAAGTTATGAACTTTTAAATTTGAAATTCAACACGAGAAGGAAGGGACCCATGCCTTTAGACACGAGATACTCCTAGTATATATATATATTTACCGTATATGAATTAACATGAATCACTAACAACAAAATTTTACAAAAATTTGGTATCAAAATTTGATAAAAAATATAAAGTATTTTACCATGTCAATTGAAATATGAAATAGCAAGGCTCCATTTTTTTCAATATAAAATATTTTCTTTAAATATATTTTAATTATTTTTAGTTATTTGGTTGGATATTTATATGTAAAATATTTTATATTTAAATAAATACTTTTTTAAATGTTTAAAAATTATTTCCTTTCCTCAAATTTGTAAATTATTTTTGGAAAAAAAAAGAAGCTCATTCCTCCACCTCCCTCCTTACTCTTTTTTTTTATTTATTTTTTTAATTTTTGGAGCAAACTTTTTAAAAGCATGTTTTCAACCAAATACCAAAAAAACAAAAAATATAAATAAAAATTTTCTACAAAATTTTTTTGCGTAAAAAATATTCTTATATTTAAAATATTTTATAACAAAACAAACGAAACCTAAAAATAAAATTTTGGCAAAGTATTAGTATTAAGCTAAATCACATAATTAGAAAGTGGAGCGAGAGTATGCATAAATTAACATTGAACTTATAAATATATCTCTTGAGTTCTTCATGTATAAATGTGATTTAGTTACATTATTTTATACATAAAATTTGTAATTAGGGTCGTAAATGAACTAAAAATAAATTATTTAAACTTTATTTGAAGATCTTATTAGGTTTAAAGAAAATGTTTAAGCTTGCCTTGTTAGGTCTTCAAGTCGAGCTTTAATCGAATTCGGAAAAAAAAAAAAAACAAGTTAGCTTTTAAATTTCATTAGATTCTATAACAAACCGAGCTTGAAATAATTTTTCCCAAGTCAAATATGGACTTAATTCAATTGTTTTGTTCATTTAGCAACAATATCATACATAACCATTATCTTTACAATCAAGTCCTCTCAAGTTAATTAAGCATTCTCCCTGAAATTTTTTATGACATAGTAATACTAATAATAATTTGGTATTTATGTGTAAAATGAATTCATTTTAAATTTGGGAAATTAATCAAACTAATTCAAAAATTTTAGACATAATTCATTCTAAATTTAGGAATTCAAAAATTAGAACGCAAATATTAAGAGACAAAATGGAAAGAGAATTCCACCCCTTCAAACCAAGACGAATAGAAAATTTATTAAAACCAAACACCATGTTAAAATCCCTGGTCTTCTAGATTGTCTGAACAAAAAGTAAATACGAAAGTTAATTTTCTCATTTCAAGTGCAAAGCCAACTCTCTATTTTCCTAAGACATATGGTGTTGCTCCAGCTTTCTATCTCCCTCTCAAGTCATTTTGGTTTGGGTAACTTGGACAGATTAAAGGTTTGGTGCATTACTCAATTTGGACTAGAAAATGGAGGTGGGAATTTTACTTCATTTTTTGTAAAAAAAGGCAACTGAGAATAGACGCATAAATATAAAATAAAAAATGCTAGCATTAGTTGTAATCGACAAATTTACATTGTTGATCATGCATCACGATTAACTCTATCGATGGTTACGTATATTTTAATAGAGAGAGGGGGGGAAATCACATTTGTTCTCAAAACCATTCAAATGTTAACCAAATGCATTTGCAAGAAATGAAGCTAGAAAACTGAAACTAAAACCAAAACCAAACAAGATTTGAGTCCTTTTCTTCCCACCTCTTTTGCAATAACAGAGATTGTAATTCCTCTCCATTGTGACTTTTCTAAACCATTTTACTACCCAAAAAGAAAGGCCTAATCTTGTTGCTTACACCAATTAGTCCACAAAGCAACCAATTCTTTTCAGATTGGACATGACCAGGTTCAGTATTTTTATTCAGTTAGTCCTCGAAGTTCAACAACAACATCAAAGCTGAACTCTTCACCAGGTTCAAACGCAGCTTCAAGATCTTCTAAACTCTGCTCAACTCTCAAGTTTTTACTCACTGTCAATCCTTCCTGCAATGTTTGGCCGGTAAATACAGTCAGAACTAACATCCAGCTCAATATTATTGGACCAACAACTAAAAAATGGAGATGGATCGGCAAAGTTGTTTAAAAATCAAACTCAGTAAATGCAATTGTCGTGTTTGCTATGTTTTTTATGTTAGAACAACAATATCATGAGCGGGAACGAACATAGTTAATTTCCATGATTTCAGCAGCCATAAAAGACGAATGAAAAAGTAAAATGGGAGGCCAAGGCACCGGCCTATCCCGGATCGGAACAATGTCTAAGAAAGAGAGAGAAAATAAAAAAACTAAACCCCTTTACTTTGAAGGGGAAATTTATAGAAAGAAAAGAAAAATTGCCCTTGACAAAATGCCAATCTTCTGGAGGGAGTTAATGTAACTTTACTTTGAGTAGCTGCAATCATTCAAAAGAAAGAAGTGAGAAGAAGGGGCCATGCTCGCAAGTTCGAATTAGGATTTCGTAGGAAATTTGTCAAAACAAATCAATTTATAAAATGGCCACAAATCAAGTGAATTTCAGTTGTTCATAAAAAGTCATTCAGATTTTCGACCTGCATGAAGTTTTCACCTTTCAGATGGATGAACTCTATTATAGAAGAGGATAGGAGCAAATACCAATTTCTTTATGTACGGCAAAGCACAAGGACAATAAAAGAGGTATCAAAAATTTGAATACAAGGGCAAATGATATCTTTATGACATACTAGGCAATGGAATTGAACAGCTTAAATCCAATGATAACCAAATACTAGAAATTCCAACGCAGTTAAGGTCTCATAGCAATTGAATTGAGAATCATTGCTAAGTTTTCTCTCTCATATTTTTTTTTTCAATTGAAACCCCATCAGTTACATGAAATCGAAGTGAATTAAATGGTGTCATCAATCATTTCCAATTTTTCCAATTTAGCATGGCCAAGGGAATGCTAACATATCAAGTAACTATCAACCGAAGCATTTTCTTCACAAAGATTGCTAATGTAACAAAAACTAAGTAATTACTGAAAGAGCTTCTGCAAACATCATACCAGGAAAATAAGAGTACTAGATATACCTTTTCAACATATTCAGCTACAGTAGAATTGATTACTTTCTTGATCACTTCCTTGTAAACTTTGGAAGGTCCAAGAACTTGTAAAAGAATGTCTCTGGGTATCTGTCAGATGCAATAAATAAGGAAAAGATCATTCGACAGCTTTCAAAGCAAATGAATGAGATATATGTATGTATGTATCCGAACAGCATAGTTGAAATGATAAAATAAAAAGACTTAGCATTTCTAACGTGCCAATCAAATCTACCGTGAAAAACATGGTAACTTGAATTACGGAAAACATTTTGGACTTGGTTACAAATGTTATAATAAGCAAACAAACTGAATGCAATTAAACGTTAGGAGTTAAAAAAAAAAAAAAAAAACAAGAAATAAAAAATTAACTTACATCAGGTGTTTTTCCTACTAGCTCCAAGTTGTTCATCAGCAATGAAAATTCCAAAAGAAGAAATCAGAAAATATGTCAGACAATAGCTGATAAAGCTATGGAAAGAGGAAA
>QLOD02000017.1:879855-927863 GCA_003260245.2 Sideroxylon spinosum | reverse complement strand
TAAATAGTATTAAATAAATATAATAAATAGATAAATTTAACACATTAATTAATCATCATTAAACATAAAGATAAATATTAAATAAAGTAGAAAAAAGATAAATATTATAAGTAAAAGACATAAAGAATATTAAATAAATAAATTTAAAAATAGATATTAAAAAATAATTAAATAAATTATTTATTAATAAGATAGAAATAATAAATAAATAGATTAATCAATAATTATATATATATATATATATGATTTTGGAATTGGAAAGGATGAAGGGATAAAATTTTAGAAAAAGAAAGGGTATAATAGTCATTTAAACAAAAGTGGGTGACGTGACAGGGGGTGCGACTGTCAGTGGTGGAGGAAAAGCAGCTCCCTATCTAGATAGACACCACGAGTGATATAGGGGTCCACACCATGTGAAGGTTGCAGACCTCGTCAGTAGCCATGTAACTTTCTCGAGGGCAGGGCAGATGTCTACAATTATTTTTTTTTGTAGATAGGAACCACGCGTGATAGGTGGGTCCACACCTATTTTTTTAAAAGAAAATTTTAAAAAGTTATATTTTTTAAATAAAAGCTAAAAAATAAAATAAAATTAATTTTCTGTTAATTTTTTATTTAAACAGATTATTTTTACAATAAACTTGAATTTTTTAAGTAAATGAAGTTTTAATTTTTTTTTTTTTTTTTTACGATTGCAATTACAAGTTTAATTGTAACATCATCTACAAAAATTAAAGTTTACTAAAAAAAAAAAAAATCACATAAGATGAAGAAAAAAAAAAAAGAAAAACTAAAAATAGAGTTAGAAGTTACATTAAAACCAAACAAGTTTCAAAAAAAAAAAAAAAAAAAAAGTTTGAAACCAAACAAAGCGACTAGGATGGCTGCACTCGGTTCAAAGCTTACCATATAAATGCTTGCCTTTGTTCTCCAGCAACACACAGATATCTCTTTAAGCAACTTTCCTTTCAGATGGCAGAATCTCTCCTCACCTTTGCTGCTGAGGCAATCATAAACAAGCTGATTTTTCAAGCAGGCCGGCGGATCAAACAGGCATGGCTTCTCAAGAACGACCTTGAAAGGCTCCGAGGAAGGTTAACAAAAATTCAAGCTTTGTTAAACGATGCTCAGAACCGGCGAGTAACGGAGGCTCTGAAAGTTTGGCTGAAGAGGGTCAAGGCTGCGGCATGCAGGGCTGAGGATGTGCTGGACGAGTTCGAGTTTGAACAACTTCGAAGAAGGTTGGAGGTACGCAACTTCTTCTTCTCCGTCTCGAACCCACTGGCTTTCCGTTTCAAGATGGCTCACAAGGTCAACGATGTCAATTCATTGCTCGATCAAATTTCCAAAGAGGCACTCTATGACTTGGGTCTTAAGCCTGCTGAGCTTTCTATTACTGATGATGAACCACAACCTTCTGGGAAAGATCTATTGAGGCTGACTCAACCCTTTGTTGATGATTCACTAGTTGTGGGTAGGGAGGGGGATTTATTGAAAGTGATAGAAATGGTATTAGGGGAGGAGAACTCTAATGCCAATGATAATCCTTTTTCTACCATTGCCATTGTAGGAATGGCTGGTCTAGGGAAAACAACCCTTGCCCAACTAGTTTATAATCATGCGAAGGTTGTGGAGACTTTTGGTGATCAAAGAATGTGGGTTTGTGTGTCTGACGATTTTAGAGTTCAGAGAATATTGAATGAGATGGTTGAATCTCTCACTGGAGTCAAACCTAACATATCAAATATTGAAGGAATGGTGAGAGAGCTTCGTAAAAAACTCTATAGGAAAAAATATTTACTAGTGCTTGATGATGTCTGGAATGAAAATTTTACTAAATGGGAGTCTATGAGAAGTTCTTTGCTAGGAGTGGGTGGTTCCGAGGGAAGCAAAATTATAGTTACCACCCGTAGGTTCTCAGTGGTGTCAACCATGGAAATATCTCCATCTCTTACTCATCCCATTAGCATCCTATCTGATTATGATAGTTGGACCATGTTTAGAAAAAGAGCATTTGCAGAAGGAGGTCCAGTGGAGACTCAAAGTTTGATGGTTATTGGTCGATCAATGGTTGAAAAGTGCAAGGGTATCCCCTTAGCTATAAAGTCATTAGGAGGTTTGATGTACTCTAAGAAACATGAGCAGGAATGGTTGTCTATCCAAGGCAATGAAATATGGAGTTCTTCTGGACCTGAAAATGGAATTCTTCCAGTGCTAAGGCTAAGTTTTGATCACCTACCATCTCCAACTTTGAAACAATGTTTTGCCTATTGCTCCATTTTCCCTAAAGATTGGAAAATTAAAAAGGATGAGTTGATTCAACTTTGGATGAGTCAAGGATATCTTGAACCTCCTTCAGGAAGTAACTTGGAAATGGAAGATGTGGGTGATAATTATTTTAATATTTTGTTGCGCAACTCATTTTTTCAAGATGTTGAATTGGATGAGTACAATTACATTACAAGTTGCAAGATGCATGATCTTTTACATGATTTTGCATTGATTGTCTCAGAAGGTGATTGCTTGGCTTTAACCCGTAGTGATCAGGCGAATGATCATTTGGAGGTTCAACATTTATCACTGCACTTCTACCGAAAGGAAAACGATAGTACCTCAAAAATTTTGAAGGAGAATGTTGGAAGACTGAGGACCTTGCTTTTTACAAAAAATTTCCGGAAAGAAATCACGTCTGCCAAATGTTTGTGTGCCCTAGCTTTTAAAGAATATGGTATGGAAAATTTGCCCAGTTCAATAAGAAAATTCGTACATATGACGTATCTTGATCTCTCAATGACTAGAATTAAAATCCTTCCACATTTTATCACCAAGCTCAACAAGTTACAAACACTGAAACTTCCAGATTGTTTGGAAAAGCTTCCGGAAGAGTTTTATAAGCTGGTTAGCTTGAGGCATTTCTTTTTTGATGATTGTGAAGCAAGTATAAAATTGATGCCAGTGATGATAGGGCAAATGACGTCTTTACAAACATTGCCATTTTTTGTTGCTGGTGAGGGCAAGGGAAGTACAATTAAAGAGCTTGGTTGTTTGAGTAACTTGAGAGGTGAATTGAGGATATATGGTCTTGAGAAAGTGAGAAACAAAGAAGAGGTCAAAATAAATTCGTTTAAGATTCATGTCTTGAAGTTATGCTGGAGTGAAGAACGAGAAGGTGACATAAATAATATCGATGGGAATGTGTTGGAGGAGCTCAAGCCTCACAGTAATTTGAAACACTTAATTATTGAAAACTTTTGGGGAGAAAGTTTTGCATCATGGATGATTACAACAAGGAAGAATGACACGTTTTTGCTTCAAAATTTGGTGAAGATTGAATTGAAGAATTGCAAGAAATGTGAACATATCCCACCACTTGGGCATCTCCCATGTCTGAAGGTCATTGAAATAGAGGGATTGGATAGTGTAAAATGTATTGGTCCTGAATTCTATGGTGATGGTGTTATTAAGCAGGATGATGATGGTGGTGGAGCAATTACAGGAACCATTTCAGTTGTATTTCCTGCACTAGAACAGCTCATTGTAAGAGATATGCCAAACCTGGAAGTATGGTCCAACATATCCTTGTTGTCAGGGACTGACACAAAAAAATGTAGCCCTTGTCTAAAAATCCTAAAAATTTGGGATTGCTCTAGCCTGAGCTCAATCCCATATCACTTTTTGGGGGAGGATTTGGCTATTTCTTTATTTGGTGGTCAGTTTCCTAAAGCAAGTGGGGAGTACCCATTGTTGATTACAAATATATGTAGAGATTCAAATACTGAAGCTTTTCTAAAAGATTTATTCCACAGCGTCAGCAAATCCTTAAGAATGTTAAGTGTGGTGGGTAGGTCTCTCCCCCCAGTAAGTTATTTGCCAAACAACACAGGAAATCTAGCATCTCTTGAGTCCCTATGGATTGACAATTGCTGTAGTCTAACATCTATAATTGAAGAAACAAAATCATTGAGGGGCCTAACATCTCTTCAACACCTTGAGATTTCAAATTGTCCACGGTTGACATGTTTGGCAAACGGAATCCTGCCACAAACCCTTTTGACGTTAAAGATAGTGAGGTGTGGCAATCTAACATCTGTTGAAGAAGGATTAGGAGGAGGAGGACACAGCAGCACCCTAACATCTCTTCAACACCTTGAGATAGAGTCTTGCCAAAGGTTGACGTGTTTGCCCAGGGGAATGCTTCCACAAACCCTTGTGACGTTAATTCTGCAGAGTTGTTCGAAGTTAATGATAATGGGAAACAATCCAGATGATGATGATGATGATGATGATGATGCATTGTTACTCCCGTCGCTTGAGCAGTTGACGATTGTTCTGTGTCCAAGATTGGTGAGTTTTTGGGATAGGATGATCTGCGGCCTCATTTGTCTTAAAGAATTGACGATAGGTGGTTTCTCAGAGGAGCTTGAACATTTTCCCTGGCCTTGCCCATTATCATCGTCGTCCATCGGTTCTGTGAATTTACATGTTTCTGCTTCTACAGAGCAGTGCCCATTCTTCATCTCCCTCAAGTCTCTATCATTGTTTGGTTGGCCAAAACTCAAGTCTCTGCCCTATATTACTACTTCTGATGCTTTGAATGATTTGGAAATATATGACTTTGATGGTTTGGAAGTTCTGCCGGATTGGCTGGGTAACCTTACCTCTCTTCAATCCCTGGCACTTTTCGCGAACTTAAATCTGAAGAAGATGCCCTCCTTGGAAGCGATGCAACGCCTCACCAATCTAAGAACAGTAGAGATTCTCAATTGTCCTTTTCTCGAGGACAGTTTTAGAAAGAGAAGTGGGCCAGAGTGGCACAAGATTTCCCAGATTCCAACAGTTACTATATACTAAAATACGGGGATGACGACACTAATTGGTATGCCATATTTCACAAAAGATACTTTATTCTACTTCTTATTTCCTTTCTTGTTTTTTCGTTTTCTAAATGAATTTTTGACATACCTTCTATCCAAAAATTACCATCCTTATGATTCCTCTCACTTGATTTTGTATAAAAAGATGTATACTCTCACTTTGATAATGATCTCATTTATATATCTCTCTCTTCACAGATTTAATTGCGAAGATCAAAAAGGACCAACAAAAAATAAATTCTAAAACAATTTGCTAGATGCCCTGCAACTAATTCCATATATAGACTGATGATTATTATTCCAGAAATCCTGTAAATTTATTTCTTCTCCTTCTCCTTTCACTTGTAACCCATTTTCCCTTTACCCCAATGTTGGTGTATTCATTTGCTACCAAATTAAACTCTGCTTGTTCATAAGACTTCAATTTGTTTTTCCATCTTCTTTGAGATTGTTCAAGAATTTATATTTTGTAGGTGTATTGTTAATTTTCCAAGGCTACGAACTTTCTTATGCTAAGGGGCCGTTGATTGGAATCAAATTTTGTAGAAGCAAGTCAAGGTGAAGTTTTTTTTGGTTAAGGGCTTCAATGCTTGATCAGCTCAACTGATGTTTAGACGTTTGAAGCAATGCAAAATAGCTTAATTTTTTTCCAAGAATCTGGACAAAAGCATACCACTTTTATTAAGTCATATTTCCTCATTTCATTCAAACAATCAATTTTAGGCAAGATATTACTAGTACTTTATTTAGTTTCCATATCGTAATTTCTTGGTGCTCTATGTTTTCAGATTCTTGAAAGCATTGCAATTCTAGACAAATTGGTGTAAAACCATTTAGAAAAAATGTAGAAGAAGAAGAAAAGAAGAGAAGAATTTGGTTTTCAAAGGTCTTATACTTCGTAAGTTGTTTTTGTGAATGTTATTAGTAATATATCAAATAATTTACATAATCGAATGATGTTCAAAATGCTTTCACGTTTCAATCTGGAACAAGCTTTCATCTTGGTAAACAAATACAGAATTAGTAAGAGCAAGTCTTCTTTGTGATACGCATGCAATGAAGAGGGGGGGGGGAGAGAGAGAGAGAGAGAGAACAAATGTTATGACTAGGGTGAAGGGTTGAAGTAAAGAGAAGTCGTCTATCAATGCACTTGGAAATGTTTTGTTCATTTGATACTAATATATAATCTTGTATTTTCAAATTATTGAACCAAAAAAAAAAAAAAAAAAGAAAGTCGTCTATCAATGCTATTAGTAAATCCAACTTTTTTTTGCATAATTTAGTTTATTAGTAAACTAAATAAACCTAATCAACTTAGTCAAGATAAAATATTCACACCACTTTTCAGGTAGAAGTTATCCATGCAATAGCTGAGAATATTTTGAATAATAGTTGGGGATATATGAGTTTTATTAAAACTTGAAGCGAAACTGAAATATCTTATACTATTTTGAAAATTTTAGTATAATATAAAATATTTTAAATTTTTTATTTAAAGATAATTCTTCTAGTAGTTTAAGACATAAAATTTATTAACTCTTTAAACAATAGTTTGAGACAACTATTATATAATTAATTTGGAACTAATAATTATTAAATATATTTTTAAATTATGTAAAGCCATTAAATTAAAGATTAGGGAGAATAACTTATTATTGGTGAAAATAAAAGGAAGTAGAGTGCATTTAAATTAATTTTTTAAATAAATATATTACAGATATTCTTATAAGGTATTGTTTCTAGAAATTAAGATAGGTTTCAAAATTATTTGTGATTAAGATAAATTTAAATTAATTATAAATGTATTTTTAAAATTTGGAGTTTTTTTATTAAATGGGGAATTGTCTAAGTTGTTTATTGCTTGTATGGACGTCTGATGTTGTATTATGTAGGAGGACTAGAAGAACTCAACACGTACTTACCAATTAAACAAACATCAGCCTAACATCTCTTCAACACCCTATGATTAGGGATTGCCAAAGTTGACATTTTCGCCCAAGGGTATGCTCCCAAACCCTTGTGACATTAATTATAGTGAATTGTCCAAATTTAATAAAAATGGGAAATAATCCAGATGATGATGATGATGATGCATTTTTATTGTCCGGCCTCACATCCCTTGAGACGAAGATTTCAGATTGTCCAAGGTTGGTGAATTATTGGGAATCTGATGATATGATGATCTACGGCTTCACCCGTGTTAAAGAATTGGGCATAGGCGGTGGCTTCTCAACTTCATCAGCACCACCTCAATACTATTGCTGCTGCTTTGAAAGAATTGGAAATGCGTCGCTTTGATCTGCTTTAATCCGTGACCCTTTATAGTAACAAAAATCTGAAGAAGCTGCCTCCTCGCAAGCAATGCAAGGCCTCACCAATCTAATAACATTGATGATTCTCAGTTGTCCCTTTCTCAAGGCAAGTTGCAGGGTGGGAAGTTGGAGATTGTGGCATGAGGTCTCCCATATTCCATCAGTTGATACATAGTAAATTGGTATGCTTTGTTTACTCTCAATTCTTGTCTCCTCTTCTTTTTTTTGGCCCCCTTTTTGATTGAACTCTTGAAAATAACATCTATTAAAAACTCATTGCCCTTGTGATTTCCTCTCGTTTGATTTTTCTACTTTTTGTATCAAAGATCTATATTCTCAGATTTGATAATGATCTCATTTATATTTCTCTGCGTACAGATTAATTGCAAAGATCAGAAAGGACCAAGAAAACCTAATTTCTGAAAAATAATTCTCGGTATATTATTTTTTAATATTTATCCTTTTGAGAAGGAAAATTTATACGTTTTGTATTATCAATATGTGTGTCATTCTTTAAAAAATGGGTGGATGATTGGGCCAAACTAGAGGTTCTATTGTATAGGAATAATGTTGAATATCGTCAATAGCGGGAGTCGCCGGAGGTGAGTGAGGTACAACACTCTCACAGAGAGAGAGAGAGAGAGAGAGAGAGAGATTGAAATGGCTATGGCGAAGTGTTGAAGTATTGTGTCTTGTAAGGTTAATGTAGAAGGATATATATTGGAGAACGGTCAAGCCACATAGGATAGTGAGGCGGTGATTTCATCTGATAATGGTGCCGTTTGTTAAGCAGTTCTGCATTGCAAATATCACACTTAATTTGTTTGGTGGCATTTTTCTAAATTGATTGAGAGAGTTTTTAATGATCCATTAACACTAGTTAGCAAGCTGCGAAAGTAAAGGGAAGTTGTCTGTCAATGCACTTGCAAATGTTATATTCATTTGATACTAATATAATCCTATGTTTTTGGATTATTGAGCCAAAAGAAGAAGAAGATGTATCAATGTTATTAGTAAATCCTACTTCTTTTTTCACGATTTGTTAATTCTTTTCTATCTTGAGTAATCTTTGTGAACTACATTGTGTGAGACTGAATTAAAGTACTCTAGTTACCTTCCTTCTGCAATTTCATTTTTTAAAAACGAACCATGATAATATTCCATCTAATTATGCAAATTCTCTCTTCCTCTAGCCATAACAAATGGTTAGTTACTATCTTGGTGAAAAGATAGTTTTGTGAACTGAATTAATTTACTTGTATTTATACCTAAGACTAGGTGATAATTTTATGCAATGAATTACCCACGCATCCGTGTTTGTTTTCCATTAATTTGTATACTATGATTTCCTTGAGTGCCTTTAGAGCATCTCTTAACGTCTCACCTTCCCTCTCTAGAATCATAGAATAGAGAGGACCGAGTGAGCTTGCGTTTTTGAAAATCAAGTCAGTTCGTGGTTGGAATCTTCTAGTCATTGATTATCTTCTTTATTAACAAACCTTGCTTTTTTATATTGTAGACATATTTTTAATATCATTTCAAGCAGAAACGAAAACATGCATTTAATGGTGCGTATCCAACATGATCTTACACTAGTTTGTTCTGTTCTGGAAACCCAATTTTATCTCATTTTTCTTGTTCTTTGAAATCTTTAAACACAATTTTATTTCAATACAATGGCAAAATCTTATGTTTAAATTTTGTTTATTCCTAATCAGTCTGGTTCCAAACTTGGGGTAAAATTACTAAGAAGGTCACAATATTGTGCAACTTTCATAGGGTCTTCAAGGAGTTCGATATGAAGGTTACTGGAAAAATGTTTCGTCACTGGTAAGCAGTAAAGTGATTAAGGGCTTTTCGTTAATGATCAAAAGTACAGAGGAAAGGTAATTATTTTTGTTCATAATGCTTCATTTTTTCCCTTTTAACAAAATTTTTATTGTTCGTAGTTATCCAAAGGGGGCATAAGAGTTTTGATTAAAATTTTGTTTTCAGAACAAAAGAATGGTTGTGCTCTACATAAACCATTAAAAAAAATAAAATAAAACAATTAATACATATTCAATTTTAAATGTATCATGTGTGTACTATTTGAAGATGCTTCTGAAATTATAAGTTTCCTGCTCAAGGAAGCACTTAACCTTGCAGAGACCTGGTCAGATAGTGGGGAAAATCACGTAGTTCTTCCAGTCTTCTACCAATTGGAGGTGAAGTTACAACTTGTTCCATGCTTGAATGTTAAGCATCAGTACATTCTATCCAATTATGTAATTTTTGTCATTCCTCAAAACGTAAAAAACAGTGAACAATATCTTGGAAAAAAATAATTAGTTTTGTGGACTGAATTAGTTGACTCTTCAATTTCCAATACCAGCCAATAATTTTTTTGCAACCAATTTCCTCATCTCCTTTGCCATTAATTAGATGCTGCAGTTTCCTTGAGTTGGTTTGGACCATTTTCTAAGATTTATTTATATTTCAAGGTTCTTCAATGCACCATGCAATATGTAAAATTAATGAGGAATTTGCGGCAAGACGTCATAAAATCTAGTAAGGAAAACGAAATTTATTCTTTGGCAATTTTTATTTTCATCTTCCATAAATACTGTTGGGAATAAATTTTGTTCATTAGTAGTTAATTTTGTCCATCTTCAGTTGAATTGTTTTACAATTTAAGTTTTGCAGTCTGTTTTGACGCAAAGGGAATTTGGATGAAATTAAATTTTGTGAAGGCAACTCAAGGTGAAGCTTTTGGTTTTGGTTTAACTCAAGGTGAAGCTTTTTGTCAAGGGCTTCAATACCTAAAACCCTGAACTGGCAAGCTGTGCAAATTAACTTAACCCGTTCTAGAATCTGGACAAAGAAATTACATATTTAGTAAGTTACAATTCTATTTGGATCCATCAAGTAAAATAATTTATGAGTTATTTTCTGAACAGTTCTACAAACCAATTGAATTGGCAGGTTGTTAATGTGCAAGAAAGTTCTGAATACGAAGTTATGGTATCATATCACAGATTGTATTTATTAGACTTATGGCTTATTTTGACTCACGAGGATGTAGAGAAGCTCGGGAGTGTGGGGGTTAACCTTGCAGTGCAGTACGACCATCACAGCTTGCTGTGAGTCATCAATAAAAGCCGAGAGGTGTACAAGTAAAAAGGATGGTCACTGGGGAAAAAAGGAACACTACGTTGCTGCAGGGAGCTCGTTGGAATGCTGCTTACTGGCTTCGCTTGGAAAAGTAGGGGCTTTGCATGGCGGCAGGTTATCTAGCTGGGAGGCGTCCAAACAATCAACACGTCCAGTTTTATTTCAGGCAGGTTTATGAGTCCATTAATTTGTACGCTATAATTTCTTAAAGTCCCTTTGGAGCATTTTTCAAGATTTTTCTCTGTTTGCAGGTTTTTCAACACTTGGCGCAATACGTAAAAACAATGTGGAAGCCAAGCCAAGGTGGTTTAGAACCTACAAGAAATAGATTAGAATAGAGAAAAATTAAAAGAAGGTTTAGGTTCTCAATTTTTTTAGTTCTTTGAAAAGCATTATTTTCGCCATTTGTTAACACTTCCCTATACAAACTTTTTCGTTAATTAATTTTGTTTTTCCATTTTCAGTCAAATTTTTCTAGAGCTTATGTTTTACTGGCATTACTGATAACTATTACAGCTTATTAAGCTTGTCGAAATCAGATTTTGTGAGGACAGATCAAGAAACTAACGCAAAGTCGCTAAATCTTTCCAAGAATCTGGATAATCATTACATTTTTAGGAAGCCAATTTTTTTCTCATTGGATCAATTGAAAAAAATTGGTCATGAATTGGCCGTTGTTACTCTTTGTTCATTCTTGAAAGAGTTTAGATGTTGAGTGTCAACACTGACTCTATTATATTTTCACTCTGAAACATTATCTCTAGAATGTTCTTTTGAGAAGTTGCCTCCCACTCTTCTGGAGGTCTCTCTTACTGCGCTTCCCCTCTCTCAAATCATCAAATGGAGAGCTCAGAGTCGGCTTTTGTTTTTGAAAACCAAGTAAGTTCGTGTTGGTGAGTATCTTGTAGTGTATAAGACTCGTGTTAACAAATCTTGTTTTTCTATATCTAAAGACATTTTCTATGTATGGTGTCAAGGACAGAGGAAAGTTATACTGAGTTATACAAATTATGGTAACGGTGCACATCCTACAAGATCTTGCATTCATTTCTTCTCTTCTTCAAACACAAGTTCATCTGTTTTTTTCTTGTTCTTTGAAAGCTTTAACCACAAATTTATCTTAATAAAATGACAAAAAATCTTATGCTTGCTGTCTTTTATTCTGTAGTCATTCTAGTTCCAAGCTACGGTAAACTTATTGAGAAGGTTACAATATTGCGTTAACTTTTGTAGGGTCTTCAAGGAGATCAATGCGATGCTTGCTAGATAGATGTTTTATCACCAGCCAGTGATTAAGGGCCAGTTGTTAATGATCAAAATTAGAAAGGGTAGGTAATTATTTTTTGATAAATAGACTGGATGGGTAATTCTTTTTGTTTCCTAAAGCTTTCATATTTTTTTTCCGTTTCTCTGACCATGACAAATAGTTATTTAATATCCTGGAAAAAATAATTAGTTGTGTGAACTGAATTAGTAGACTTGTATTAATTTCAAAGACTAGCCAATAATTTTAAGCAATCAATTTCCTAATCTTCTTTGCCATTAATTTCTACAGTTTTCTTGAGTGCTTTTGGACTATTTTCCAAGATTTTTCCATGTTTCAAGGTTCTTCAAGCCACCTTGAAATATGTAAAATCGATGAATAATTCGAGGCAAGGTGCCGTAGAACTCGTTAAGGGAAAAAAAAAAAAAAATGAAAGAGAGACGGTTTAGCTGCGTAAAAGGTTATATTTTATGACAAGCTTAATCTTTTGTAGATTTTGTTCAACATTAGTTAAAATTTTCCATCTTAAGTTAAATTGTTTTACGACTTTTGTTTCACAGGTTATTCTGATAATTGTCAAGGTTTAGATGCAAAATTATTTTGGATGGAATTAAAATTTTCAAAGGAAACATGGTGAAACTTTTGGTTAAGGATTTCAATGCCTACCAGTAATACCCCAAACTAGCAAGCAAACTAGTGCGAAGTAGCTTAATCGTTCAGAGAATGTGGACAAAGGCATTACGTATTCATTGAATCATGGCATTACGTATTCATTGAATCATGGTACTTCTCTTTGGATCCATCCAAGAAAATAACTCTATGGATTATTTTCTGATCAGTTCTGTCTTTTTAAGGATCAAGTGGAGCTAGTTTCATACTCACGTTTTGCTTATATAACACGATTAACTTTAAATTGGATTGACAAGCATATCCTAAAACCATAAATATTGGCTCCAGACCAGCGCATGAAAGAGGATCAGACTTGACAAATATCCATATCCAAATATAAACTTGCATTAGCAATATAATCAGACCCTCATAGATAGACTGATGAACTTGTCCAAAATTCATAAGTAAAATCCTTAACAACTCTAATCCAGTTCAGAAAACCAATACATTCATCCAAAACAATCAAATTTTTAAAAACAAATTTGAAGCCCATTGCAAGGCCTCAAGTCGGTCGACTGGATTGATTTGATTAAATGAGTGCCACTTTGCTTCAGATGGGAGCATTATAGAAGGGGATTAAAACATGGACCTTTATTCTAAAATTTCCAACATTTCTGATACGTTCCTCATCAACTTGATCAATATTTTGCAACAAATTCTCCAATGAGCCTACACGTACAGGAGTGCTGACTAAGCAAAATTACATGTTATATTCTCAAATGGAAGAAAAGTACAAAATAAAAATAAATGAGACCAACAAAATGGAATACTAGGCCATTTTTTGTCTAGCACAGTATGCATCTTGATTGGTCAATCAAGAATATACATGTAGAAATCAACATAAAGCACATTAGAGAGTCCATTCTTGCCCATTCTGATAATGAGTAGAAAAGAATTCTATAATTGATACATATTTCAATATCATTAATCATTCAACATCTTATCCTGAATATCTGTTACCGTGTCAAGGATAAACAGGTCATTTAACAGCCAACTCTTCACTTCATCAAGCTGTTTCTGTAAAGATTCATAACATGAGCAGCTTCAATGGTGGAAGAACATAAATGGATTTTTCAACACGTTCATAGAATTTCTTATCTGTGTCTCCAGAATACTTGAGTGACTTTGAAGTAGGGATACTTGTCGAAAAGTGAATTCTTATGACAAGAACCATTCAGATTTCCAATCAATTCTATAACGCACTCCTATTTGTAATTCAATATCAGTACTCAAACTTGAAAGAAGAGAAAAGTACTGATGTACCCCAAACACCAAGATTGAGTTGGAAAGATATTAATACAGCCATCAAGGCATTCTAGGTCACACGTCCATTAATTTGTTTGAAGGTTACTGCAACCATAGGTTGTAAATGAATAAAGACAAGCATACAGCCTGCAAACGTGACAAGATACAATTGCAAGATACAGGGAACCCAGTCATGATGCAGCTAAAACTTAACAGGACAATTCTCAATGATGGTCCCTATTAATCAAGGGTGCCGGGAGGAGTAAAACTGAAGAAAAAACTGAAGAAAAACTCAATAGCTTTCTGAGTAGCATGAAGTTGAGGACACGGCTCAATGTGACTCTTGCCCATTGTTAATAAATATGTATTCATGTATTTAATTCATGCACCTAGGAAGTGATTCATGTACTTAGGAAGTTGTAATTAGTCTAGGTTCTTTGAGTTGAATTTATTGTATGAATATTGAGTTGTATATAAATACATAAATTGACAACCTATTTGGGCATGTCAAAAAACCTTTCAATCCCTAAGGGTTCAACATGGTATCAGAGTAAGGTTTGTTCCCAACCTAGAAAAATAAGTACTGTTCAGTACCAAGAATAGTAGCCGTTGAAAGTGGCAGCCAGAGCTCCTGAAGTCAGCTCATCCAACTCTGGCAACTTTTTGACCGAAGTTTCCATACTGGAGGGCCACCGGTGATCCTGTTCGTAGAACTCCCATCGCCGGAGAGTTAGCCACGCACCTACACTCGCCACCTACGCAGAGCATTCTCTTTGGCGTGTGAGAACGTGTGTCCCATCGTCTGGCCAAGTTGTTTTTCCGGCGCCATCTTCATCCTCCGGCAAGCTCTTTCCGATCATCAACTTGCCAATTTGAACCTGTTTCTTGGCCCAGTACCGTCCCGTGCATTGTTTCTTTACAGACCAGTGCCCTGTTACTCTGTTTTCTCTCAGCTAAAGTATTGTAAGGCTGGTCCTATTATCCCTCTTAGTCAGGTATCATTTATTTAGGTCCAATGGCAACTACAGATCCATCAACAGAAAGTCTTTAATAGCCCTGTCTCTATGCCTCAACAGTTAACAACCAGAAAATTGAATAGCACAAATTATACTAGTGGTCTAAGCCTGTCAAAATAGCCTTGACATGTTATGGCAA
The DNA here is from genome assembly GCA_003260245.2 of Sideroxylon spinosum. NCBI lineage: Eukaryota > Viridiplantae > Streptophyta > Magnoliopsida > Ericales > Sapotaceae > Sideroxylon > Sideroxylon spinosum. Next base: position 913,191 of record QLOD02000017.1, on the reverse strand, counting down.
ATAAAAGCATCTTACAGAGTCAGCCCCTAATTCAACTGATACAAGATATGATAGGTGGGTTCAAGAGGATGCACATATTGTTAGCCTTCTATAGAATTCCATGGAACCTCAATTGCCGATATGTGTACTCACCTAGACACCTATAAGGAAATTTAGGAATATATCCATCTATTATTCTCTAGTGACTTGACTCGCATGTATCATATATCTTGTGAGTTCTTTAAGTTACAACAATCTAAGAAGCCAGTTACAAATCATTTTGCTTCCCTCAAACGAGTCTATGAAGAATTGAATTCCATTCAATCCTTGACAATAGACATTCGTGAAATGCAAAAGCAACATGAGTAGATGGTAGTACTGTGATTCCTTGTAGGACTTGATCCTGAATTTGAATTAGTGAAAGCTCAAATACTCAATGGGGCTTCTTTTCCTTCATTTGCTGAAACTTATTCTCCGGTTATGCGAGCTACATCTCGAGATTCTTTTGTCCCTTCAAACCCTTCTCAATTTGCATTTGTTAGTCATACATCCCCATCTCTTGTTGACAATCGAAATAACCTTGGTGGGGGTGGATGTGGACGAGGGGACGTGGCAAAGGATCTCGGTCACTTTGCACCAATTGTGAAAAACTTGGGCATACTTGTGAAAGATGTTGGGATTTGATTGGAATACCTCCCCACATGGCAAATATTGTTTCATCTGATGCTCCTACAACCACTTCTACTACTAGCCAACACCACAGACTATAACTCTTTCTAAAGAAGAGCATTCAAGATTTTTACAGTATTAGACAGCTATAGCCTCGCTTGCTCATCAAGGTAACTTCATTGCATGCTTTTCTACTCCTTCTCCCTCTTGGATTATAGATTCCGGTGCATCTAATCACATGTGTGGCAAATCTATCTTGTTTTCTGGTATTCAATAATCTGCCTCTCTTCCAGCAGTGACCCTAGCCACTGGGACAACAACCTCAGTTAATGGTGTTGGTACAATAACTCCTTCATCTTCTCTTTCTTTAAACTCAGTGTTCCATGTTTCCTCTTTTCCTTCCAATCTAATATCTGTGAGTCAACTAACCAAACATCACTATTGAGTAACATTCTTTCTCAATTCTGTTATTATTCAGGATATAACAATACGGGGGAATATTGGCTGAGGGCATGAAGCTAGAGGAGTCTACTATCTTGATACACCCCCTGAAATAAAAACATGTCCTACAATCGTCTCTCCTATAAAGATTCATTGTTGTCTTGGTCATCCATCCTTGGATCGACTAAAGAGTATGGTTTTGAGTTTTATTATTTACAGTCTTTAAATTGTGAGTCTTGTTAATTGAAAAAGTATCATTGTGTGCCTTTTGCTTCCTGAAATAATAAAAAATTATCGATTCTGTTTTCATTAGTTCATTTAGATGCATAGGGTCCTAGTTAGGTTACTGCAAAATTGGGGTTTCAATATTTTGTCACATTTATAGATGATTTTTCAAGAATGGCATGGCTTTATTTAATGAAAGATCATTCTGAATTATTCCCTATTTTCAAACTTTCTGTACTGAAATAAAATCCCAGTTTGATTCACCAGTGAAAATTCTTCGTAGTAACAATGCCAAGAATATTTTTCAAAACCTTTGTTGACTTTATGACTTCTTGTGGCATGCTTAACTAGTCTTCTTCTTCAAATACATCACAACAAAATGGGATGGTTGAACGAAAGAATTTACATCTTATTGAAACAGCCCGCTATCTCCTCTTTCAAATGAATGTCCTTAAAACCTTCTGTAGTGATGCTGTTTTAACCGCATGTTACTTAATTAATCGCATGCCCTCTTCAGTTCTCGAAGGAGTAACCCCTTATGCTGTGCTATTTCCTAAAAAAGCCCTGTTTTTCCTGTCCTCTTGGACTTTTGGATGCATCTCATTTGTTCATCAACTTGCTCTTAGGATTGATAAACTTGATGCTCGAGCTCATAAGTGCATTTTCTTAGGGTATTTTCGGTTACAGAAAAGTTATCGTTGCTATAATTGTAGTTTTAACTGATTCTTTGTGTGTGACGATGTCACCCTTTTTGAGTCCATTCCATTCTTTTCTCAGCCACAGTCTGCATGCAGCCTTGATGACAGTCTTCCCTTCCCATCCATTCCCATTGACACCATATCAGTTAGTCATCATACTTCTTTCACTCCATCTAGTTGCCTATCTTGTCCTGATTGGCAGGTATATTCTCAATGTTAAGAAGTGACCATTCCACATTCTACCTTGCGAGCTCCACCAACCACTTCTCCCGTACCGCCTACTTCAGTAAGTGATTTAGATATTCCTATTGCTCTCAGGAATGGTACCCGTTCTTGCACTTCACATCCCAGCTCTTATTTTGTCGCTTATGATGCTTTATCCCATTCCTATCAATCATTTGTCTCATCTTTATCCTCTATTTCTATTCATAACACTGTTTCTGAAGCACTTTCTAACCCTGATTAGTATTTCGCCATAGATGATGAGATGTCAGCTCTACGGGCAAATGATACTTGGGACCTTGTTACTCTTCCACTAAGAAAATCTATGGTAGGTTGTCGCTGAACATATACCGTCAAGTTTTATCCAGACGGTAAAGTGGACTGGTTAAAAGCACGCCTGGTTGCCAAAGGGTACACCCAAGTCTATGGTTTGAACTTCTTTGAAACCTTTTCTCCTGTTGCAAAAATTACCACTGATCGTCTTCTTATCTCTTTGGCCGCAGTCTATCATTGGCCCTTACATCAACTAGATGTGAAAAATGCGTTCTTGTAAGGTGATCTTACCGAGGAAGTTCATATGGAGCAACCTCTTGGATTTGTTGCTCAAGGGAAGTCTGGGTTAGTGTGCAAACGGAAGAAATCACTATATAGCCTGAAACAGTCTCCTTGGGCATGGTTTGGTCGATTTAGTATTGTTGTCACCAAATTCGGCTTAGTTCGTTGTAGAGTCGATCACTCAATGTTTTATCGCCATATTTCTAAAGGGAAGATTTAACTCCTTGTGTATGTAGATGACATCATTATTACTAGAGATGATTTGCAGGGTATTGTTGATTTGAAGATGTTCCTTCAGGGTAAATTTAGCACCAAAGACTTGGGACCATTAAAAATACTTCTTGGGAATTGAGGTGCTCGATCACATATAGGCATCTTTCTCTCTCTCAAAAAAAGTATGTCTTTAATTTGTTGACAGAGACATAAATATTATGTTGTAAACCTGTGGACACTCTAATGGATCCAAACATTAAGTTAGTGGCTGATCAAGGAGAGTTGTTGCACGATCCTAGTTAGTATCGAAGATTAGTTGGGAAGCTAAACTATTTGACAGTCACTTAGCTCGATATATCTTTTGCTAGACGTGTGATCATTCAGTTTTTAGAATCTCCTCTTACTAGTCATTGGGATGCTGTTGTTCGGATTTTGAGATACCTAAAAAGAGCACCTAGTGAAGGTTTACTGTACAAGGATAATCAACACACTTTAGTCCAGGGATACGCTGATGTAGGTTGGTCTGGGTCACAATCAGATAGACGATCTACGACGGGGTATTGTATCTTTGTAGGAGGTAATTTAGTATCCTAGAAAAATAAAAGCAGACAGTCGGAGCACAATCAAGTGTTGAGTCAGAATAGAGAGCCATGGTACACACATCTTGTAAGTTGATCTGAATATAACACATGTTAAAAGAATTGGGGGTTTATCATTCACAGCCCATGAAATTACCATGTAATAATCAAGTTGCAATTCATATTACCTCTAATCCGGTATTTCATGAGAGGAATAAACATATTGAGGTAGATAGGCATTTTGTAAGAGAGAAGATGATACAGAATGTGATCAAAACTAATCATGTGAAGTCTGAAGATTAACTTGCAGATTTGTTTACCAAATCTCTTGGAGGCCCTAGAGTCAGATTTATTTGTAATAAGCTTGAAAAATATGACATATATGCTCCAGTTTGAGGGAGAGTGTTAATAAATATTTATTCATATATTTAATTCATGTACCTAGGAAGTTGTAACTAGTCTAGGTTCTTTGAATTAAATTGATTGTATGAATATTGAGTTGTTTATAAATACATAAACTGACAATCCATTTGGGAGCATCGAAGAACCTTTCAATCCCTAAGGGTTCAACACCCATGAATATATCTCAACAACACAAACTGTTCGGTGAAGAAACTTGCCTACTGGGGAGTGTTACATAAGAAATGAAGAAACTCAGCTTGACATAGAGATCGGGGGTCAGACAAATCTCTTGTTCTTGTGACTCTCAATACATGAAAACACTGAGTTGGACAACCTACTGATTTATACGCATTTTTTTTGTTAGCCAATTTCAGAATTAAAATGAAATCAATTTTCCACGGTGTTATTATAAAGTCTAGCGATCAAAGAAAATGGTATATATGAGAATTGAGAAGGCATGGTTATTTAACCAAATGAAAGCTTCTTATTATTCAATATTGCTCCAATTATTGTACACTATATTCCGCATAAAGCCAAAATAATATCTTACTGGAAATTATAGACTCGTAATATTTCTTGCATTAAAAAACCCAAGGATAAAAAAGTTTTTACTTGTCTACTTTTTGGCAATTAAACATGTTTTAAGTTTGCCATAGCTACCGTGCATAGTGATTAATTCAGACAAGGATTCGGAAAACTTCAAACTTATTTTTCAGACGAAAGGCAGGAACTATCAAACTGATATTACAAGGCACATGCAAGTTTTCAAGAGACTAGTAGACAAGGCACTCACCAAAATTTGTGATCAATTGCACAGCATGCACATTTCCGATTCCTTCAACTCCTGCATTTGAAAAATCAACACACCAACTTATTGTACTTTTTGCTAAGTCTCATTGTTGAGTGGCACTGAAGCAATTATGTCAAGTCTAAATAATCGATTTTCAAAAGTAGCTGAAAGAAGCTCACAGAAATAATTAGATATCAACGAAATTAAATAAATAAATAGAACTCTTCCAGGCTTTAATTTAAGAGAAATTGGTGCATGCCAAAAAAATTTATTTGGGAAAAAAAAGGAGCTGAAATAAAGAAGAGCAACTAAAATGTGCCTACCAACTCAAAGCCCTCTAATTGTTGAATCCATTGATCAATCCCGGAACATAAGCAATGTGTTACCAATATTTGGACAACATTGCACAGCAAGAAGATCTAGAAACTCTTGAATTCAATGGAAACAGTTTAAGTCAATCAAACAAATTTAACAACACAACAAAAAAAAGAGAGGGAAAACACCAAAATGGTATTTCCACATTTTTTACTCAGTTTTCCGGGGGGAAACAGTTTATATGTACCATACACAACACGACTTGCTGGATTACAGATGCCAGGAAGGTGCATTAAAATTGCTCTAACAAAACTTTGTTTTACCCCTTGAATCCTGCATCAACCAACTTAAGTAGATTCCCTATATTTGTGGGTAAGTCTAATCCACAACACTTTCCTAGAAAACATTGTGTTTTCAACATGGATATACAGAAAAAAGAACAAAAATCTGGTGACCTGTGGCTATTGGGCAGAAATGATTCTACAGATTGCTTAGGATTATTATTACCAAAAAGACTTGATGCACACAACAATATAGTACGGTGCAAATAAACTGCTAAAATTGTTAGCCATACTCACACCTGAAAAGTGAAGCCCTCAATAAGTCCCCTCCCCTATGGCTAGATGAACTTCTCTTTTTATAAGGCCAAACATGTGCAACAACTAGCTATACAATTGGTGATGAGACTTGAACACAGGACCTTTCCTTACTATAGAATATTACACCATGCTATTTTTTTTAAACAAAAGGTAACCTTAGTCTTGGACTAATCCCCTAGAGCTCATGACCCACCCCAAAAGAACCAAGAGGCAAGTAATACCGAAGGGTTCAAACTGGTGACCTTTACTTTAATGTTGAACTGATACCATGTTAAACCCAAACCTACCATCTCACTTAAAATATTAACCACTTATAGAGAGGGACAACTTCATTACCTATATTATTATTATTATTTTATACTGTAAATATAAGCATATTACTTTCCGTATCTTGCAAAAAATAAACTTCCCTCACACATTCTCTCTCCCTTACGGTTTCTTGATTAGAAAGGAAAAAACATTGTCCACTGGCTGAAGGCAACAAGTTACAAAAATATCAAGACTCTAGTTCCTGGAATGAAACTTGAGATATTCTAAGCCTTTCTTCCTACCTAGTATTATGATTCACTTGATCAATGAGCCGAGACAAATAAGAAAAGAGTTCTTGTCCGCCTGATGGCACATCCGGAGGACAGGAATAGGATGATTTCGAGATAATGGAGCTCCACAATCAGAAATCAAAGAGTCCAATATAAAATACTCGTTTTCATCTTCCATTTTTTTTTTTTTCTCTCTTTCTCTCGGGGCTATCTATTCTACAGTGTCTAGGAGAATATTCAAATAGTTGTTATCCTTTTACGCTTTATGTGCAGCTCCATTGTCAAAAATCGAAGAGTCCAGTAAAAAAAACCCTTTTTTTTTTTTTTTTTTTTTTTTCTGGTTTTGGGGGTATCTATTCTAGAGTGTCTGACGGAGAATATTTAGATAGTCGTTAGTTTTTTACAATTTATGTACAATTTAAGTTGCAACCTAGAACCCCTTTTACAAATAAAAATTAAAGAATAAAGAAGGATATTGGTGATTTTAAGTAGGCAAGCGAGTTCTTTCACAGGCCTTGATGACTAATATTCTATGGGTATAGATTTTTTGTTTGACAAATCAATTTATTCGATGACAAGAAAGGCATCAAGAGATGCCACCCATTTGTAACACAATGGATATTGTAGTTACAATTGTCATCATATATTTGTAGCATAAGAAATATAATATCCTCCATACACAAGCTATATACCCTCTAAATAAAGTTTAACAACAAATGTTGAAGCCTTTTAAAAAAGAGGAACTATACAATTTTCAGATAATAAACCTTTAGAATCACATTTCCTGAAAGAATTGTGAATGAACCTGATATGTTATCGGATTTGTCACCCACAAGTGAGATGACATTGACAAACTGAGAAGGTTCCAAAATGCCATATTTCTTAGCAAAATCCTCCAATCCAAATGAGACCATCCTGAAAATGTAAAGGAAACAACAAAAAAGAACTAGGAAATCCATTACAACGTCTAGAAACATAAATTAAAGCCTACAAATATTTAATTGAGCATATTAAGCTATATGCCTACTTCACATTTAATAACAAACAACAAGGTTAGAATCAAAAGTACATGACAATACAAAGCAAGGTTTCAAAAAGAATTGAAGTAATGCAAATAAATCGTTTAGTGTCATACAAGTCAATTGTATGTGATTCTAAAATTAAGGTATAGATGCCAACAAACGTAGTAGTAGTAATTGTTTATTGTATGCGTTAAGTCACAACTATCACAAAAGTTAAGTTTGAGTTGTTAGGAAATGGGTCCAACAATCTTTATCAAACTATTTCAACATTCTTTCTAATGTGTGACTTTGACTCACACATGTAGCAGATATAAACAAAGTAAATCAACAAAGTGCACTAACACAAATTGACCAAAGTGCACAAGAAAAAAGTAGGGATAAACGTTGATTGCGAGACTTAAATCTAAGAATTTTTGAAACTAGAGTTCTAAGATCATGTTAAAATACCAATTATCTCAAAAACTTAAACTGTTAGGAAATAACCCAACAACATTTATCAAACTATTTCAACACAAGATAAATTTTAATAAAGAGCCAAGAAAGGAAAAACATCGATGCAAATTTTGCATATAAAAGCAAATTTTGCATATAAAAAGAAGAAGAAGAAGAAGAAGAAAAAGAAGAAGAAGAAAATAAATAAATAAATAAAATAAAAAACATCAAATTAGACAAGGCTCACCTAGATGATGCATGAAACCATTATTATGGAACAAAGTATCGCATGTTTGAAATATGAAGTCCACAAAACAAGAACATGGCATTGCTTAATCAAAGAATTTGAATTACCTAAATTATCTATTATTTAAATAGTTTGATCATAAGTAATTTGCAAACGCTATATGAAATAGAAAGAAACTTGTACTCAAAAGTTCCACAGTTAGATACAAAGGTACAATCATGTGCAAAAAAATTGTGTAGATTTGTAAATACTAACTCAAATCCACGAGGAGCAATTCGTAGAAGACGTAATGAAGGAGAAGATATCTAAAAAAAAATCTTTGTCTAGGGAGACAACTCATACTTGTGAGCAAGGTAGTTTACCAATGGTTACAAATCAAGATAATATAATGATATTCTTTAGAACAAGATTATGATAAAGTTATGTTATAGAACCCGGGGGATGGGTGTCAGGTATGGATATGTGTCTAAATGTTAATTCCGGTGTCCAAGGACAGGGGACAACAAAATATTTAATATTTTTATAATCTGCTTCTATTATTTATTAGTATAAAATAGTGTTTACTAGCTACCATAAAGTATTTTATAGATAATATGCAAGTTATATGATAAAATTGAATTGTCATACATATAGAGTGAGTTGTACAACTAGACGTTGGACACATATCTATCACCCAAATGTCAAGTGTCTGATATGTGTGATTCATGCATTCAAACGAGATTGGATACATAGAGAGCAAGTAATTGATAATCATATGAAACAATGCCTTATTGTTCATTAAACCATGCAGGAGAAAAAAAATACCTTATCCTAATTTTTGTTTTTGATAAAAAATAAAATATTATCAAGCAAGATAAAAGAGTACATAGAATGAGGACAAGTAGTCCTCAAAATTTTAAGATGTTTAATTCTATGTCACACAAATCAAATTTTAAGTAAAGACATGCCGTATCATGCTATACCTAGCCATGACATTTTAGAACAAAAGATTTCAAAATTATTCGTACCTAGCAGGTACTTGCTTCACCCGTCTCGTTCGGAGAAGGTATGGAGATACTAATAACGGGACGGGTATGGAGATTTTAACATGTTCCCCTAACAGATACGAGGACCGGTATGACGGTCTCCAACATATCCTATATCTGTTTAAATATCTATATATTAATTTATATAATTTTTGATATATATTTAATATATATAATATTTTTAATAATTTTAATATTAATTATATATATAATATATAATATATAATTTTATTATGTTTGACAAGTAAACAGGAACGAGAAAGGCATACCCACCCCATAACCATCCCGTTGACATTTCTATCTAGAACACTAAAATATATGAAAACCCAAACACTCACATGGGCCAATATGGGCCTAGGAATAGAAAACTTGTCGTTTCCATATGATTAACAAATGAAATTGACAAATAATCCCTAGGTTTGTGATTAAATATGGTTCTAATTAGATTAAATAATTGAATAACAGTTAACAAGAACGATTATTTCCCCAATTGTAGGTAATAAAGCTAAAAGAGCCTAAAATGCCAATAAAAGCTTGTAAGAAAGCCAAGAAGCCAAAGGATGCCCAAACTGTTCGGATGCCTATTCAGACGGGTTAGCACACATGTTCGGATGACATAGAAGAAGTGGTGGGAAAATGTGAAAAAATGGTTTTTTTTATGTGTCAAAATTCTGCCCAGACACGTTTGTTCAGACGATAGCCTGTTCGCATACATGTACGATTGACAATAGCTATGCAATGCTAGAATGACCTAAAAAATTTGACTAAGTGCGGAGTTTCTGTTCGGACGTATATCTGAACAACCTACTATGTGCATGCTTGTGTAATTGATAGGAGCTTTGCCAAATCAAAGGATCAAAAATTTGGCTAACTGTTGAAAGTTGTGAGGATGCTTTTTTGAAAGATTCCTTGTGCGGATGAGGGTGCAGGCAAACCACAGTCCACACATATGTGCGATTGACAGAGAGCTTACAAGTGGAGAATTGAGAATTTTGACTAAGGCAAACGACCCGTCCGGACTCTCGTGCAGACGCCCGTCTGCAAAATGCTTCAGTTTGAGCATTTCAGCTTATAAGTGATCATGCTTATTAGCAGATGTTCATTAAATCTTAGAAACACCAGGCAAAATTATCTAGTCAAAAATCAATCAGGAAACCCAAAACAATAAGACTGTTTGGTATGCATAATGATAAACTCAGGTTTTCCCTCTTCTCCATTACTACATTCTAACAGTGGATTATGTCAAAGTTTTATACCGTTGCTTTGGCAATTAAGAAGAATCTTGAACCAGATTAACAATATTCAAAAAGGAATCTTTGCAGCAAAATTCTTAGTCATTATTCTCTACACAAGCCAAACACAGCTCAACGATTACCTTGGACCGAGCATCAACACTTCTTACAGCTAATAAGCCAATAACATCGCAGCTTCAACACCTGGAACCTGCCTTTAGAGTGCACTTTGAGTCACATAGATCAACCACTTAGTGAACTGACCATAAATTAGGGATTCAGAACTACTTGCCTCAATTACTTTAATGGACATAGCTTTGATGGATGGTTTCAAATATTGCAGCCCCGGAACTACGGTATCAGGTGTAGGAGGGCCATTACTCTTGTATGAGGGGTAGAGAGTGTGACGAAAATTTAGGCCTTCACAAGATTTAAGAAATACATTTTAGTCACACAACATAAGAAGAGTAACTAAAACTTTAAATGAGACACAAATATACAAATAGAGAGGGTGGGGAAAAAAAATAGAAAAAAACCTGTAAATGAGATGCAAACATACAAATAGAAAAAGTGTTAAGATGACCAAAGCTTTGAAACTTGCAATTCCACACCCCCCCCCCCCCGGGGGCAAAAAAATAAAATAAATAAATAAAAATAAATAAAGGACTGGTATAGTATGTGATAATTTTTAGAAGCTACAAGAGGAAGACATAATGGGTGGAAGAAAAGGATATATCTAGCCAACCCCAATAAATTGGAATATTAGACTTTGTCCAGCTAATTCAGTTAACCATAACTGGAATGCAGTGAAAGCAGCCAGAAGATCTACTGGAATTAGAAACTGATCTCAATATGTCTTCATTTTGGTTGTTTCTGTAAGATGTGGATAGCAATTTGAATTTAGATATTGAGGATATCCAGAACACAAGGAAAAATGCTGACTCCATTGTTGGCGAGTGCAGAACCACATGTGATATTAGGAGCTTCGTGTAAATCAAGCAAATTGTCTTCTAACTAACACAAGACATATTTCAACCAAGAATAGACATACAACACAACAAATGAATTACACACTCACTAATGGTAACAACACGATTATGACATGCAGGCCATAGAAAGAGGCAAATCTCAACAGACATTTACAGGAACTTTAGTAGTTAAAATGTTAGTCACCAAAAGGCATAATTTTAGCACGCTGTTGCAAATTAGAGAAAAATACTTTCCTTTGTTACGACTTCATATAAAATAAATAAATAATAGAGAAACCAACGAAATTAGACTTGATAAGTTCTATCGAAATTATTGTATATTCAGAAGACATACAGCTCTATGGTCGTTTTTATATTGAGTCACCATCTTCTTCCTTTTTTATTATATCCATTCCTTGGAAATGGAGAAGCTCATTACAACTTTTCAGGAGAAGAATGCCTAGGAAGAAATTCGTTATGTCTTTGCAGCGAGAAAAATCTTACTCGCTCTGCTCATATCCAAGAACTGACATAAGGGCAGGCCGTGATATCCTGCCAGGGCTACAAGCCCAATATGTTGTAATGCTTTCATATCGCATTCAATCTTTCAAAATAACACATGCATTAAGTTATCAACATTCATCCATCTATCCTCCCAAATGGACTAATTTTTAATAATTAAAAAAAGGCATTAAAACAACATATCTTTTGCCATGAAACTTTGTTTGGACGAAACAGATGTATGACCAATGGACTTCCTATAAAGAAAAAGTGCGTTTTATCAAAACATTACCTGAGACGTGTGTTTTATCAAAACATTACCTGAGACAACATCCTCGAAAACCAAGCCCAATAATTTGTAAATATTTGCCACTTATTACAGAGTGGAAAATCAGTGTAAAGACTTCCAACTTGTGCCACTCAACTCCATACATCTCACCAAAATATTCTACCTGCCAATTAATAGCATCTAGGATGCTGTACAGGACACAATCCTAATAAATTTGCCCCATGATTGTAAATAAACAAAAACAGCGTATGTTCTTATGATTTTCTCGAGTTAACACCCATAAGGTAACTGCATGAACACTGGTAAGACTTTTTTATACTAATGGAAGCGCCTAAAATGGTAAACGGACACAAAAAGTCCCAGTTAATAAATTAAGCACCGAGAATGGTAACTATATAATTTTTTTCATCTTTGAATTCATTTAAGAACAACTTTGACTAGGTGTCTACAACAATATAAACTAACAAACATTTAATTGTAGATTGTACGTAGTAAGAAGTTTAAGGATTATAGACCCCTTTGACTAGTCAGGGAAGGAGCACCAACAATTCAACACAAAAGTACTATTATAGACACAAAAAAAGAATGCATTTGTCTTGAATACATACAATGGAGTCCTACTGACAATGAAAAAGCCACAAATTGAGGCCTTCAAGACGGAATTTGATTTGGATGATAGACCTAAGCATAAAACTTCTGGCAGTTCAGAAATATTGTTTCATTTGGTCCACAGATCTTTGAGTTCTGAAACCAAATAAATTTCAAATCTTGTCTCTTTTCACTAATGATTGCATGGGTGAACTCCTCTTTACAACCAAATCCTTCTTACCCAGGATTAAACCAAACCAAACCTTTTTCCACTAGAAAGCATGAATGAATTATACCATTCTCTCAATTAAATGTTTTGAAACATATCAATTTATAAAAAATGAAAGAGGCTTTCTAAGATTTCAACATCAAAAAGGACCTAAGGTATTTCCTTTTCAAGATAATCATTCCAACCAAATAAAAAATAAAGAATGACCCTTAAGTCAGCAACAAAAGACAAGTAAAAATATAAACCAAATCAAGTTTTTTCCTACTAGATAGGGTCGGCTATATGAATTTGACGAGGCCAATTAAATCAATCTAGGGTCATGTTCCCCCGTTAGATCCATGGAGGCAAAGTCATGTTTAATAGTTTCAAAAGACAAGTAAAAATGTAAGACTAGAAAAAGGCTCTAACAAATGGAAATTTAGTGGGTGAATTCCAGATGTTCACAATTTGATGAGAGAATAAAAACTAGAATGAATGGAGAAAAGACTCAGAAATAAATATCTAATGGTGATTAATGAGTCCAATATTAACTGGAATGACCACATTTAAGTTGAATATTTAGGTCACTATAGGAACACAGCAGTTGCATTGAAGTTTAAAGCCGTGCATATAAAATAACATGAAGAAGGATAATATCCCCAAACATGAAGATGGAAGATAATAAGGGACTATCCTGGACAAAAATGAAGAAGAAACAGAAGACATCACTAGATTATAAATCTTACCATCATGATCTAAAACCACCTGCACCAAAAAAAAAAAAAAAAAAAAAAAATGTAGGCAACAGCAACAGTCCAAAACTGCACACTAAATAAATTAAAGGAAAGAATCAGAGACTTCAAATAAACAAGTGGCACGTAAAACATGACTAGAACAACAACGAGAATAGCAGATAATTGAAAATTCACTTTTCCAACAATAATGTTAAATAAGAACTAGAAAAGTTTCAGTGAAAAAAGCCCATGGAAAAAGTTTATGGAAAGGTTAGTGTATTATTTGTTTCGTTTCTTGTGATGGAACGTTTAGCGGCAGAGTAAAATGTTTAAGTGATCCATGGATGGTGGAGAGGTGTGAGTGTTGTTCATCCTGACATTATGATCTTGTCAGTGAATAGAGATGGTTCGGTGTCTAGTTTTTATCAAAAGCATAACGAAAGTGTGGTTAGGAACTTAGGAATCTTGCTTGAAAGCATAACGAAAGTGTGGTTAGGAATTAAATCCGGCCAATTTAAGGTAAAAACTTTCTATAAGGCTTTGGTTGGTAGAAATAACATTCACTTTCTTTGGGAATGCATTTGGAAGTATGAAGCACCATCCAAAGTGTCCTTTTTTACTTGTTATTTGATCCATGGAAAGACCACGAACACTGATAATCTCATTTTTCAATAAGTAACCATTGATGGTCTCATTAAGAAAAGGAGGCACATGGTGAAAATGTGCTATCTTTGTAAAGAAACCGACAAATCCATTAATCCCCTTTACATTCATTATTCATGGGCAAAGGAGTCATGGAATATGGTATAGTCCTCCATTGGTTGTCTCCTTTGAAGATGAAGTAATTTTTTTATGCATGGTGGAGAACTTGTGTTCAAAAAAGGAATAGGAAATTTTGTTGTTTAATTCATTTTCCTACTTTTTTTGGAAGCATAATTTTCTCTTTTTGTTTAGTTGGTTATCCGGGATAGAATTCCAAATTTGCATAATTTTTTGGATTTTGTCGGGTATATGGAGGTGTAATTGTCTTTAAAAGTTGCTCTTTTTTTGTAGTTAGGCAGCATCCCCTTGATGCCTTCTAATAAATTTTTAACTAGAAACTTTAGGGAAAAAATAAAAACATACTAACATCTCTTTCTGGTCATAAGGTGTCATATTTGAACGAGAAGAAAAAGGAATAAAGAGAAGACAAGGAAGAACAAAAAGAGAAGGGGGGTAGAGGGGAAAGAAGCATATAACATTTATATTTTAAAAATCTATGAAAAACATTTATATATTTTAGAAAGGACAAAAAAAAAAAAAAAAAAAAAAAAAAAAGGAGAACAAAGCATGATAACACCACACCCCGAAGCTCGTGTGAAAGGATTAAACGTGCCTATTTGCACAAAATGCAATGAAAAGCTACATTACTTGAGTCAATGACTTGGAAAGTTGTTCCATGACTTCAAAGGGTGGCATATGATTGACAACTATATGTGATGGCGGAATAAGCATGGTGGAACATTGTCAGCATGTGGAACACATAAGCATGGTGGCCTACAGTTTGCAATTTTTAATACTTGAAAGTGGAGTGATTAATGTATCCATATAATAAATCAACTAGAAAATTGACGTAATAAATTGACGATTGCCAATCAAAAAGCAAATTGACAATAGATAAAGGATGGTCATCCAATTCATTAGCCCAAACGCCTTTCTCCAATTGACAATAGATAAAGGATGGTCATCCCTTTCACCACCCCATTCAATGGACAAGTTCAGCTGGTGGTCCAAAAATTGGAAATACTTTTGAAGAGTGAATGCACCCAGTTGTCCTATCAAGGAAGGGGTAAAGAACACAAAGGAATTCATCAGACTACCAGATTCCTTGTCTATGGATCTATATGCATGTACAAAGATTAGCAAGGGGATAATTGAAAATCCATCTTCTTTTATACCATAGATTAACTGCCCCGGAGTAATTCCGAAATTTAATAAAGGAACTCAAATTACAAACCTTCAAGTAGTAACCAAGAGACAATGTAAATTCGCCAGCCAATTATCTAAAAAAGGAAAGGTGCCACAAAAACAAAGAACACAGATGCATGTAGGCACAAGCTGCATCAATTAATTGTCAAAGGAAAAGGAAAACAAGGGTAACAGTACCAACAAATCAAAATCATGAAGCAATAAAAAGCACTGATAGTGCACAAATTTTGAGTTTTTATTTTGAGAAAGACACACAAGCACACACGCAAAAGGGAAAGATCTGTACCACCACATGTGAAGGGATAAATTCCAAAACATCAATTATCTGCAAGACCAATAGAAATCAGCAATGCCTAAAAGGCCACAAGAAAAACATACAGACAATAATAACACTATTTATGAATTTCAAAGCAAAGGAAATCCATGCTTACAATGGAAGAATACAAAATAAAATGTATATGATGCAATAGCATTCAGATAACTTGTATACTATAACTCATCGCTGGTGGATCTAATTACAAATTGTCACAGCAGACTACTTCGGTATATAATATCAACTTCCATTGTCTTAACCAACGTACCAGGGCAATATTTTTTTTTTTAAATCATAAGTAAGATTTATTAATAAAGTTTCAAAAATATGCTGAAATAAGAAATTAATTATAGATCTTCCTTATACACTATAAGTTAGCAATGAATTGTAAGAAGGAACATATATCCATCTCTTTACCCTCCTCAACCCAACTATACAAACATTGAAAAAGTAAACTTTTGGCACGTGAAACAGTCCTATCATCGTTATCAAAGATCCTCTTGTTGCGTTCCTTTCAAATCAACCAAAGAGACAAAATGGAACCAAATTCTATATTTTCTTCTTCCTCTTTCCCATTGGTTGTTCCCACCAAGCTAAAAGGAAGTTTTCTAGATTCTTGGAAAAACACACTTGAACACCAAAGCATGTAAGAATTAACATCCACAGATCAGCAGTCCAGGCACAATGAATGAGCAAATGATTAAGTGATTTCTCTTGACTTAGGCATAAAGAACATCCATCAACCATAGAGTAACCCCTTTGTTTTAGGTTATCGATGGTCAAAATTCTCCTGTTTACAAAAGTGACCCTTGTAGGGACAGAGGATTTCCATAGTTTCATGCAAAGAAAATCTTCTTCTCCCCTCTCTGTAAGAATTGGTAGAAGGACTTTACAGTGAAAGATTTATTCTTTATTTTCTCCCAGATTATTGCATCAGCAGTGTTTTTCACTTGTAATAAGTAAAGCAAATCCAGTAGCTGCCAAAAACTATCCAAGCCCCAGTCGTTCAAATTCCTTCTCAGCTGAATATTCCATACTCTGTTAGAACCAAACCCTGTGCTATAGTCGGAGACTAAAACATTTTTATCTATGGCAACGGCAAAGATCTCGAGAAATAAATCTGAGAGACATCAGACCTTAAGCTAATTTTGTTTCCAAAACAGAACTCTGTCACCCTTGCCCAATTTCCAAGAAATACAGCTTGCAATTTGAACCATCCCTTTCTGATATTTTTCCATATGCTGGAACCATGAGAGTTGAATCTCTCGGCAGATAGCTAGCCTCTTTTTTCCTCACCATACTTAATTACAATCATCCTTTTCCAAATCCTAGAATCTTCATGCGCAAATCTCCAAAACCACTTTCCCTTCAATGCTTCATTATGCAGCTTCAATTGTCTGATTCCGACTCCACCAAACTGAATGGGCTTGTAGACAACTTTTCAATTCACTAAATTCTGCTTAAAGACTCCTTCGGTTCTTCCCCAAAGAAAATTTCGTTACAATCTTTCCAATTCCTTTATCATCGAAGCAAGGACTGAGAAAATTGAGAAAAGTAGATGGGGAGACTAGAGAGAACACTCTTAGTTAGAGTAACCTTTGCCCCAGTTGATAAATAATTTAGTTTCCACTCAGCCACTCTACTTCTACATCTTTCTATTACCAGTTCCCAAATCTATTTGGATTTAAGATTGGTTCCTAAAGGCATACCCAAGTAAACATTGGGAAGAGAACCAATTTTACATCCAAACACAGCTACCAGGTCTACCATATTGGAATAAAATTCCACTGGCAGAAGCTCTGATTTGCTAAGATTGATTTTCAAACTTGGAACAGCCTCGAAACCCAACAAAGTGCATCGTAAATCCTTCAGGAGATCCATTAATCAAAATGGATAAACTAGCAGTTGAGATACACTAACTTCTCTATTGACACGATCTATCACCAAAACCCATCCTTCTCAGCAGATATATCAGAAAATTTCAATTAACATGATCAAAAGCCTTCTTTATATCCAGTTTACAAATCATTCTAGATTTTTTAACTTTTATTCTGGAATCTAGAACCTTGTTGGCAATGAGAACAGCATCCAAGATTTGTCTTCCACCAACAAAAGCATATTGAGAGATAGAAATTAACTTGTCCATTACCTGTTTCAGTCTGCTAGCAAGAACCGTTGATATAATCTCTTAAACTGCTCCCACCAAGTTGATAGGCCTGTAATCTTTAACCTCCACAGCTCCAGCCTTCTGAGGAACTAATGCTATAAAGGTGGAGTTCAAAGATCGAACAAATCTACAGCTACTATGGAATTCAGCAAACACAGCCATCAAGTCTTCCTTAAAAATGCTCCAACATCTTTGAAAGAAGGCTATTGTCCAGCCATCTCAGCTAGGTGCCTTATCTCCATTCAAATCCATAAGTTCTTGAAAAACTTCAGCTTCAGTGAAAGCATATTTAATTGTTGCTACAATGTGTGGGCTGAGATGAGAGAAGTCCAATCCATCAACCTGAGGCCCCCAATTTGCTTGTTCTGTGAACAACCTCTTATAGAAATCCACAATACTGTGATTAATCATCCCTCGGTGATCTGTTAATTCCCCATTAACCTGCAGTTTATCTATCCAATTTTTTCTTTTGTTAGCAAATGCCATTTTGTGAAAGAATTTTATGTTTCGATATCCTTCTTTGAGCCATTTAATCCTTGACTTTTGTCTCCAACTTATTTCCTCCATTCTTATTAAATTATATAATTGCAAAATCTTGTTTTGCCTCTGGATTCTCCCCTGATCTGAAAGGTTACCACCATCATCCATCAAATCCAAATTCTGAAACTCTTTTTCCAGTTGAAGTTTCTATTGATCAAGTCTTCCAAAAACCATGATGTTCCATTTCTTCGGGTCTGTTTTGAGGTTTTTCAGTTTCTGCGTCAACCTATAGCTTGCTGTCCCACTAACAACATAATTATTCCACCTTGAATGATGCAAATTAATTATTAGTCTCAGAGTCGAAGAGTCATTGTCTGGTTCTATGCAAAGTCTTTGTTCCAATTAATTGTGTTTTAAAACTTGATTAGTCCAAGAAGTCTATTAGTTTTCCTAGATTAATTTGAAGTTGAGGTATTCTAAGAGTCATTACTATTGCCAAGAAGTCATTATTTACTATAAATAGAGTGAAGAATGTGACTGGGTGATCAGTTTTTATCTTGAATATTAATGAAAGTACATCTAGACTCTCTCTTAAAGGCTTTTTCTAGATTTCCCTTAAGAAATCTTGGCTCCAACGGTGTTTGGAGTATTTTAATCTTGGTTACTTCACTTGTGTAAGGTCTAGCCTACATTAAGTGGTATCAGAGCCTACAAAGATCTATTATCACGGTAGATTAATGGCTGGACAAGGTGATAATAGAGTTGTTGAAGGAGTTAACAAGAAGAAATTTCAGAATCTTTAGCAACAAGTAGCCCATTTATGCTCTAGACTAGAGCAGGCTGGTCTATTAGGTTTTACTCATTCTCCTAACATGGAGTAAAGGGGAGGTCCAGTCTACAATCAGCAAAGAAATACGAGAAATTAGCCTCGTATCGAACAAATTCAACCGTTACAAGATGAATCTTTAGATGAGGAAAGAAATGTAGCTCATTTTGGAAGATAACCTAGGTATAATCATGCACGTGACCAAGATTCACGCATCAAGATAGAAGTCCCAGACTTTAGTGGTGAAGAGCAACTAGTTGAAGTCATAGATTGGTTAAATGAAGTGGAAAGAATCTTTGAGTTCCTTGACTTTCCAGAAAATAAGAAGGTGAAATTGGTGGCCATAAAGTTGAAGGGTTATGCTTCTTCTTGGTGGCAACAATTCCAGATGACAACAGTCTAATTTGGAAAAGAGAAAATTCAGAGTTGGGCAGAGATGCAACGGATGATTCGAAGCCAATTTCTTCTATTAAATTATGAAGGAATTCTTTTTCAGCAATATCAGTCTCTTCAACAGAGCACGCACGATTCGGGAGTAGACAAATTACTTTTACAAAATGAAAACACGAGTGCAACTAGCTGAAACTAAAGTTCAAGTGATACATCGTTATTTGATGGGCTTAAAGCTAAGTATTCGGAATTTTGTGGAGCTACAGCCTTGCTGGACATTGTCTAGTGCTGTCCAACTTGCAATGAAGGTCGAAAGCCAACAAAGACTGCCTACTAGCTGTTATACTCATCCTGTAAGGGAACATGGCCAATTTAATGGTAATCCAACTCGAGAGAGTAGCGGATAGAAGTCATTAACAGCCCCAAAGCATGTGCAAACATATCGAGTCAACCGGGCTCAAGCAAGAGCTTTCCCTTAATTGTAGACGCAAGCTTGTCCTGAGCGAGGCCCAAGCCCGAAATTGATCAACTCTAGCTATTAGTAAATGGGCCCAACAATGTATATTACCCTAACCTGACACTCCTCTTCACGTTCAACCCATCTAACATGAGGGACAAATAAATCAAACCACGAAAAGACGCACCAATTGAAACAAAAGGGATTGCACAAAACTAAATGAGGAACAAACATAATAACACAACTTAAACTAAATACTTCCTGAAACTAGGACTTTGATACCATGTTAAGTTGTTGGCCATCATCTCACCTAAATGCTTAAGCCTTTAGGTAGTGGCATAATTTTTTATTTACATTGAGTTATTTTCTCTAAAAGTACGTTCACTGAATTTTTATACTCAAATTTTTCCTTGATGGACTTTTGGGGGGGTGGGGGACATACTTCCCCCAAAATCAAATTAAAAATCCTAACTTTTCTTGTACACCTCATGGTCAAGGATATTTGAGATTTGCCCTTATTGAAAGCTCTTGCGGTAATTCCAAAGGAACTTCTGTACTATCCAAAGGAAGAACCTTTGCCAATTTCATTTATGACCCACCAATCTTTCGTATCAAAACTCAGATTATCTAATATTAGGTAGGGAACAAAATGAGGGAACTCAATGGAAAGTCCACAAGTGTCATATGGATGAATAGTTTCTTCTTCAAAGTTTTTCACGTAAAATTGTTTAAAAAAAAAAAAGAAATTTCCATAATAAAGATGAAAACACAGACATGTAAAAGAAAAATAGAAGGGACAAGAAAATGAAAAGCATGCTTTTGGCGATAGTAACAAGGTCATTTCTGATAGCAACACTAAATCATATGTGGTTACTGAAATACATTGATATCTGATGATGTAGCAATAGTGCCAAATTTATTTTAGTAAAATAAGAAAATCACTAAAACTAAAATGATATCAAAATTTTAGTGAAATGATAGTTTCCTTGCACAATTATTGTAAGGCCAACAATATGTCAGATACTTCAAAAGATATCTAATACAACTATATATAAAGACTAAGTCTAGTCCCAAACCAACTACTTTTTAATATTTTTCATGCAATGCACTATTGAGTATTACCTCTTTAAAAAATATGGATGAAGGACATTGCACAAGTTTGCAGCCCTCTGGATCATTAACAAGTTCCTCGTCTGGCAGCAATGACTTTTTGAAAAGAAGTGAATGAGATGATGTGAAAACTGGTAGCATACCATAAATTCATGCCATCTTCTAGAAAACATGCTCCTAGAATTTTGGTGACTATGGCATAACAAATAAGGCCCTGTTACAGCATGGTTCAAGTATTGTCCGAGATGCCGAGATATCATCCGAGATGCATCAGAATCGATGGATGACGTGCCGAGATCTCAGCCCACGTCAAAGAAATGCGCCAAGAATAGTCATTTCATTTTGTCACGGTTGAGAAGAGCTGATATCTCTGCGATACACCAAGACTACTAATTGTCACGGTGAGAAATCAGCTAGACAAATGATTTCTCGATGATCTGTGGAAAAGATGAAAAAAAAAAAGTTCACTTCTTCACATGTTATAAATAGTTATTTAATATTTAGTAAAAAAGTTACTATATTTTTAGTCAGATAATATATCCATTTTATTATTTATAATTTTTCTATATATTTTTTTACTTTTTAAATTAAAAAAATAAAATAATATGTATCGTCCGATATCGCGACGCGACACTGCGACTGCATCAAAAATTCTCAAGCCAATATGACAGCCGCGACTGCGACTTTGACTTTGAACAATGTATTATAGAGTCAGCTGAGAGGTTAAAACGGATGCCCAAGTAATATAACTACGATGCAAATTAAACGAAATATCAATTTGCTCTCCTAGACAAGCTTCTTTACCCACACCCATCCGTTAAGGTGCAGAAATCCTGGCCTATTTCTCACTACACCGAAGCGCCTAAGTGACGTGTACTTTAAAGGAATGTCCTACCAAGTCCTTACTCATTTTTCACTATAATCGATTGTGCGTTTCAAATAGAGGACAACTCAACAAAATTTTCATTTGTCATCATGTTTATAGGAAACTCTGCCTATGTTGGAGTATCCTTGACATAGCCAGTCCCAAGCCCAGACAAAGAAGGAGAGTTGTGCGTTAGGTAGACGACAGCCAGCACAATACTCAATCGGATTTCTTCATGGATTAGCCAGCACAATACTCAGCCGGATTTTTCCATGGATTTGAGACTTAATGAAATTTCGTGGGGGCATCTCCTATTTAGCAAAGCGCTGTATGATCCGAATACAATAATAAATATGCGAAGACCGCTGCATCGACGCCCGGGTGTAATGTTAAATAGGCAAGGGTTCTCACACTTTCTTCAACGAGTGAAGGGGGAAAGGAAACTAGTCCAAAATAGAAGACTGAGATTAGATACTTGGAACATTGGGAGACTAACTGGAAACTTATGGAAGTGGTGGATACAATAGAAAAGAGACGTATCACAATTGCTTGCTTGCAAGAGACAAGATGGATGAGACAGAAAGCTAAAGAGATTGAGATGACTGGATATAAGTTATGGTATACGAGACTTAATAGATCAAAGAATGGGTTGGCATAGTGGTAAGTAAGGACCTAAAAGAAGATATAGTTAATGTAAAACGCTGTATTGATAGGATTATTACAATTAAGTTAGTGTTAGGAGAAGAGATAGTAAACGTAATTAGTACTAGTGCTCCCCAGGTGGGCTTAGAATATGAATATAAGGAGAAGTTTTGGAAAAACTTGGATGGAGTGCTACTAGAGATACCCCAAGGAGAGATTGTCTTCATAATAGGAGATTTGAACAGTCATGTAAGACACGACGTAGATAGATACATAGGAGTATATGGGAGATATAATTACAATGATAGAAATAAAGAAGGCAGTGATATTTTGGAGTTTGTAATGGCTTGTGATCTCATGGTGATGAACACTTTTTTTAGGAAGAGATAGAAACCATTGATGACTTATAAGAGTAGCTCCTCAAGGACACAGACTGATTTCCTCTTAACTAGGAAAAGAGACGGCTTAACTTGTAAAGATTGCAAGGTTATATTGGGGGAGAGCTTGACTTCCCAACATAGATTGTTGATCATAGAAGTGGAACTCCAAAGGTGAAGTAGAAAAAAGAAGTTATATAGATACTCAAGGACTAAA
Organism: Sideroxylon spinosum; assembly: GCA_003260245.2. Taxonomy (NCBI): domain Eukaryota; kingdom Viridiplantae; phylum Streptophyta; class Magnoliopsida; order Ericales; family Sapotaceae; genus Sideroxylon; species Sideroxylon spinosum. Next base: position 889,908 of record QLOD02000017.1, on the reverse strand, counting down.
TGGCGAAACTTGAAAAGTGATAAGCAACTAACATTAAGAGAAAGTGTACTAGCGGAAGACGTTTGGGCGGTAAATGAAACTGCAAATAATATGTGGGATAAGACAGCAGAGTGTATTAGGAAGGTAGGAAAAGAAGTCTTAGAAAAATCCAAAAGGGGTACTCCAGCACAGAAAAAGGCATGGTAATGGAGCCAGGCCATCCAAGACTAGATAAGAGTTAAAAGATAGCGTTTTAAATCCTGACAAAATGATCGAAATAAAGTGAACTTAGAAGCAAAAAGAGAAACAAAAAAGATAGTTAATGAGGACAAGGCAAAAGTATTTGAGAAGCTATATAAGCAACTTGACATTAAGGAAGGTAAAAAAGAGATATTCAAGCTTGCTAAAGCCAGAGATAGGTGGACCAAAGACTTAAACTGAGTTAAATGCATTAAGACCAAAGACTGCAATTTACCTTCCACTAAATGCACAAAAAAAAAAAAAAAAAAGCTTACTTACATAAATGTTTGAAATTCATTATGAAAATCGAATATTTTAAAGGTTGTATGCACAATACTCGTACTGTACAGGCATTTCATCAAACAACAAATAAGCATCTTCCCGAAGAAACCCAATGATAGACACGCAGATTAAAACAGCTATTTTTCACTTTTGGCTTGCACATACAAAAATAAAGAACTTTTCTATCAAACAACTAAGAAATAAATGGACACAAACACACGCTGGAAGCAGACGATAACAGAGAGTTAAGACTAGCCACCAATGCACAATGACACCAACCAATACAAATATCAAAAACTCCCAAGCGTAAATTCGGTAGTCAATAAGACGGATTTGGTCATCCAATAGTATTAAATCAGATCCATCTAATTAAAGAAATTTTTTTTGTTTCACCGATGTTTTAGTAAAATATATAGGATTTGCGGTTCGACTAAAAGAATTTGTAAAAATACCCTTAATGAAAGCGCATTTGAATCTTGGGTTTTCTACAACACTGAAAACGTAATTTTATTTTGCGTTGTCCTCCTCTAAAAATGCATTTTCAAATAGCGTTTTCCTCCTTAGTAAAAATGCATTTTGATCCTACGTTTTCTATGTTTTATAACCTCCACAAAACTCTTCTAGTTCACATTCTGTTTGCTGCTCTGGACGAAGTCGACGAACGACGCCGAAGACCAAGATCGCTGTCTAGAATTCACTGGGGATGCTCATCCGTCTAACCGCTGACGTTCCTCCTACTGTTGCTCCACCTCACTGCCACTACAGGTGCACATTACAATTTTAGTTACATTTCAAGTTCTAATTTTGTGTGTTTGATTGGGGTAAACGGGTAGCTGATTTTATTTAGGTTTTTGTTTTGATTTTGCTTTTTTTTTTTTTTTTGGGTTCTAATTTTGGGAGGGGGTCCATCTTCTCCCTTTTGATTTTAGGTTTTTGTTCTAATTTAAGTTTTTTGATTTTTGTTTTTTGTTTGTTTTACCTCAAGCTATTTTCGGCGTAATGCTTTCAACCTGGAGTGCAACGATGAGTTGTTGAATATTTGTTACTGAAATGGCTTATTGGAAGATTCATTTGAATGCAATAGCTGAATTTTCAATGGATTGTGTTTATCTTTGTGTGGAAGATTATCTTGTGTGAATGTAACACATCTATGAAGGCTGTTTCATTTTGAATAGCTATGAATCCTAAATTTGTTAATGTTGATACCATAGTTGTTATGCCAATGTGTGCATACAGTAGTAACATTGTTGCCTTGTCTAATCTTGGTGGTAAAGTGATCAAATTAATCATGAAGTGGATTTTCGGTGAATTTCTTCACAAGTTGCCGAATGAGAGCAGGGTTGAGCGTTTTATATTTGTTTCTATTGGAGTTAGGCTTGTAATGGCCCAAATCTCAATAGTTAGTCCCATTAATTTAGCTTTTCCAACAAGTTTCCTTGTATTTCTCTTTCCCAATTGGATTGAGCTACAATCTTTATTGGTGGTTAGCATTTTACAAAATATGAAACATGTAGCTATAGAACGTCATTGAATGAGAGTATTAAATGGGTTCATAAGTTTGAGCATACGTAGAAATGAGTCAATGTTATGCTTTATTGTTTATTGGATTTCTGTATACAAGTGAACTGTAAAGTTTTAAGATTTTTGTTCATAGGGATTATCAAATGGCCTTTCGAAACTTAAGCAAATGTCAAAATGATTTCATGTCTTCTTTTAGTTGGTTCATAACAATCTATCGCTAGAATCATTGTACGAGATTACTGTCAATTTTGTAGCTTTTGAAATGCGAAAAATTTATCATTTTTTAAATTTTAATAATTTTATTTAATCTTTTTGTACTCAAATTTTTTATTTATTTTATGTTTTTTGCAATCCATAATATTGAGATTATGGAGAAGAGTGGAAATAGGATTACTTCTCTCATATAGTTGGTGCACATAAATTATATTTCTCTTTCTATAATAAGTTAAACTAATGAGAAGACTTTGTTTGTACTTGAAGGTATTATGGCCAAAGATTGCTTGTCATTATGTTGTTATTGGGGGGGAAGTATAGTATCAACGGTGGAGGGATTGTCATACAATCATGGCTACGAGCAATGTATTCAGGTTCTTTCAAGTGTAAGCTACCCAGAAGTAGTCACAAAGTTGTGCTATGTATTGGGCGTTGAAGAAGGTGGGGTGAACATCAAAGTTACGTGTCGGTATTCGTTTTTAGTTAGAGATAATGTCCGCTTATGGAGGCTTAGATTGGATGACGATGAATCAATTCGGACAATGATGGAATGAATCAAGAAGTTGAATTGGTCTCACACCGACTTATACTTAGAGTATGAAGTTATCCCTGAAAGAAAGGTAGGTCATGTGGCCAGTTCAAGAGGAGAACATAATGTTTCAAGTTCTCCTAGTCACAATGGTCCAAATGTTTCTCAATGGGATGTGGTTCGAGAGCTAGCTGATTACCAGCACCAAATGGGAGGGAATGATTCAGCTGAGTAGCCACCCATAGAAGGAATGATGGTCAAGCTTCAAGATAACCAATTTATTGGGCAAGATTTTGAAGGAGATGTGGATCTCGAAGATTTTGATGGAGATGTGGATCTCGATGTCGACTTTAGTGTCTACGGAGGATTAAATGAGGAAGAGCATGAGTTACATCAACTTGACTCGCTAACATTTAAAACATTGCCTGAGGTTAGCACTGCCTGCTCCACATCAAAGTTTAGTTGCAAACAATGGGACCCTAAGACTCAAGAACCTTGAATTGGCATTCTATTTAAGGAGAAAGTGAGCCTGATTAATGCTTTGAAGACTTATTCACTGAGGACCAATGCACAGTTCCAAATTGTAGAGTCCGATACGAAGATCTGGGCAATTAAATGCAAAATGGCAGGGGGAACACCTTGCGATTGGCGATTGCAAGCAACTAAATTGAAGAAACATGAACAGTGGTAGATAACCGTCTATGTGGGCCCTCATAGCTGTGTTTACGCTAGGATGAATCAGGATCACTCATAGTTAGATTCTCGTTTTGTGGCATCTTACATTTGAGGATATGGTGAAGAAAGACCTAGCTATATTGGCAAAAATGATAGCAGCTATACTGAACAAACAATATCAGTACCAAATTTCGTATAACAAAGCCTGGAATACAAAAAAAAGGCAATTGCAAGCATATTTGGTGACTGGGAAGAATCCTACAGTAAATTGCCAATATTTCTGCATGCGATTCAAACATTCAACCATGGTACCATTGTTGACTATATGTACCATCCTACGGCTATCGTAGGTACTGTAACCTTGCAATATGTCTTTCGAGCTTTCAAACCCTCCATTGAAGGTTTCAAATTTTGTAGGCCCGTTGTGAGTATTGACGGTACACACCTGTATGGAAAACACAAGGGTAAGCTGCTTATTGCAATGGGAATTGATGCAGACCTACAAATCTTCCCACTTGCTTTCGCTGTGGTTGATGAAGAGTCTATTGATAGTTGGCTCGGGTTTCTCCGTAATTTAAAGAGACATATAGCTCCAAATAGATCAGGCCTATGTCTAATTTCAGATCGGCATCAAGGCATTAAAACGGCAGTGAATACACTTGATTCAGGCTGGGCACCTCCAAATACCACCCATCGGTTTTGTCTATGCCATGTGGAGGCAAACTTTAAGAAGAAGTTCAGTTGAGTCCATCTTAGACAGTTGATGTATGCTGCCAAAACCCCCAGGTCCGCAAGTTGAGGCAACGATGCAAATGATAAGAGAATTAAATGAAGATTCATGGAAGTATCTTAATGAGATCCCAAAGGAGAAGTGGACTATGTCTCACGATGGGAGGCCATAGATATGGAAACAAGACCACCAATATCTCGGAGTGCTTTAACAATGTAATGCGATGTGCTAGGGCCTTGCTTATTATAGGGTGTGCTCAATTTACTTTCCACAAAGTATTGACATACTTCAGTGATAGAAATGAAGTGGGGGTCATTTGTAAAGGGATTGGAGTTCGACATCCCCCAAATGTCCGAAAGTTAGTTGAGAAGTTCCAACAACGTGCTCACAACTATCGTATAATGCGTTTCAACCAAATTGATGGCGTGTATGAGATAACCACTGGACACCATGTTAATGGAGGAGGCAATGTCCAAGTTGTTAATTTGAAGGAAGAGAATTACACATGCGGTAAATGGAGTAATCTTAGGATCCCATGCTCACATGTCGTTGCCGTATGCGAGGAGCGACACTATGATTGGATGGGGATGATATCACTTAAGTACTCCATTGAGGCTTATGTCAGTATTTATGCTCCTCGCTTTAAGCCCTTACATGATCCGAAGTATTGGGAAACACCAAATGTTCCAAAGTTTATTCCCAATGACCGTCTGAAGCGGAAGAAAGACAGACCAATGTCCACTCGCATCCACAATGAGATGGATAAGAGTGAAAGTGCTTCTAAAGTGCATTGTGGGATTTGTTGTGAGGAAGGTCATAATAGGAGGAAGTGTCCCGGTAAACTTCCGGGCTAGTTGGGATAGTTTATGGTATTTTTATTTTGATTATTTAATGACGATTTGTATCGAATATGTAACCAGTAATGTTTTCCTTCTTTAAATGGTATTGTTTTATCGGATATGTAATCAGTAATCAACTGCCTTAGTTGAATGACAATTTCTCTCAAATATGTAATCAGTAATATGAAAGAAATTTGAATGACAATTTCTATCACACATGTAATCTCAATATTTATTTGTTAATTGAATGCCACTTTAAACAATCTATATGGTGTTGTTAATTTATAGTCTTAAATACATGCTATACACTATATCAGTTATGGACCCCGAGACAGAGATCATTTCACCGGGACCCGATGATCCATCAGTACTGCAGCAACAGGGGAGACATAGATCTTCACAGATATGGGATAATGGGGTAAGTTTTGTTCAATATTTAAGGATATATTAGTATTGCATCAATTATACTTACCTAACTAGCACTAAACATATTCTAATGTTGCTATTCGTGTTTTTTTCCTGTCCTTTTAGAATGAGACAGTACTTGCTATTCAGAACAGCAAACACTTGATGCGGGATCTTAGTCTTACACCCAGAGATGATAGGGTCGTTTAGTACTTGATTAGGGCGGGGGTGTACTGATACTACAGGCTGGGATGTATTAAGTTGTACCACCCCTTAATCACAGCCCTGGTGGAGCGATGGATGCCTGAGACGCATATGTTCCACATGAGATATGGGGATTACACTATCACACTTGAGGATATTAGTGTGATAGCAGGCCTACCAATTGATGGACGTGCAGTTATCGGCATGGATGAGGAGTACATTGTGGAAGTGGGGCTCGTTTACAGGTTAGCTGGTTGATCCATCACTTTCTTAGATTACCAGAGGATGCAGAGGAGGAGGTTATCCGACAGCATGCAGGTGCTAATCTTTTGTTATTGATCGGGGCTGGCTTGCTAGCAGACAAGTTTGGTAACTTGTTTAAGTTGATGTATCTGCCTTTACTAGAGCGATTAGAGGATGTTGGGCAGTATAGTTGAGACTCAGTAGCACTAGCTTGCCTGTATCGCGAGTTGTGTAGGCATCATAGCCAGATACGAAAGAGATTTCAGGTCCTCTCAAGATATTACAGATCTAGGTGTGGGAGCGGTTCTCTCTCATCCGACCTCTGATTCGACAACCTGCACTGAGAGCAGCGCCTATTGATCCCCCAGCACAGGATGCCCTCGGAGAGGAAGGAGCTGGTGAAGCTGAGGCAGTACATCCCGCCCCCCCAAGCTTACTTTGACAGCATCTCGGACTTTGCAAGAGTACAGAGATCAGTTAGACTTGATGGCAGAGTCACAGATGACGTGGTAACCATACCCAGCTGATCTTCCCATACTTGCAGGCGACCGATTCATTTGGCGAGCTAGAGTCCCACTTGATGTGGTGGAGATATATCACCCTGATTGGGTCATGCGACAGTTTGGGATGCTACAGGAGGAGCCTGTTACGTGTGACACTAGCCTCGCTTTGCATGTACTTGATCGACGAGATCGCGCAGGGACTCACTGGGATGTCTACCATCAAGAGCATATTGCCGTGTGGGAGGACTGTCGTAATAGGGTGGTTAGAGCTGAGCCATTTAGAGGGCAGATTTCACTGGATGATCAATACAAACGACGGTATCGGACCATCAGCAAGAGTCCAATTGGACCACTGCGAGACATGCCCCCGATTGGGTCTCAGCCATTTGCAGCTACGAAGACTATATTGGTTAGTTGTTACTATTTATTAAATAAATAATCGATATTATTATTTATCCGTACCATTAAAATTGTGATATTTATCTTTCAATTGTTAATATGTATATTGATAGGTGGACACTACGGTCAGGGCCACTCAAATAACGATAGATCTTCTAAACTATAATGACTGGGATGAGGTTCGTCGCTTGGCGGAGACGATGCAAACTATCGGATGGAGGACGATCAAAGCCATAGATGAGGAATACCGACTTGTAGAGGCTACAATAACATCGACACCATCAACCTCTGCTCAGCCACCATCGCTTGATGCTGATCCGCGTCATCCACTAGCTAGTATTGATGACTACACTATAGTTATGGATGATGTGGACATAGACACTACTCATTCACCGCCGTTGCATGCTATGCCACTAGCTCCCACCCCTCTCCAGCACAGACTGACATTACAGAAGGTCATCCTATTCTACTGTACAGATGAAAGAAAGCTAGGGCTCATTTTGACCCGGCGATACAGCCTATAGTCCAGTTGGCAGATGACCCACCGTCTTAGTTAGTACTAAATGCACCGCAAACTCAGCCTCAGGTGCAGGAGACAAGGAGAAATCCCGCACGCAATAGGAAGAAGCCTAGTTGTGGGACACACTAGGCACATAAGCAATTGCAAGCTTGGGGCCCATTGGAAGATAAAGGTAACCACTTTTGTATTCAATCCAGGGATATTTTTTTCCGCTGATTCCGTAATGAATAAGAATAATATGAATAAGAATAATTTCTGTGATATATAAGCATGTTACTTGTTTATGTATTGTTGTCGTTAGGCATGAATTGCTTCTTATAGGGCATGTAGTTATGATAAAGCCTATTCTTAGTTCTATTTAAAAAATAGTACAAAGTCCCTTATATGTCTTAACAGATTTGATATGCCCTTATTATTGTATCTATCTTCACATCTACAAACTTCGCAGATATATGTACCTTATCTTCAATATGACATCCTTTAAGTGTTATATTCATTGCAAAACCAAGCTGGGTAACTAAGGACTTATCTCCACACTTGGTTGTGTAGTCGATTAAGAGACGTATTTCCTCGAAAATTTGGTGCTTATCTTAATATATATATGTTATCTATGTTTCTAAATACGATAATCAATTTGTTTGGTGCCATATTTGGTCATCTTGAAGTTAATACTATTTGCTCTCAGGGTGCAATTGTTACATTAATTTATCATAATTTTAATTGTAATATTTTTTTGGTCCTTTTGTCAGTGCCATTGCTTGGTGTGGGAGGCCATAGCATGGAGATTCCTTCTGAAGCCAAAGTCGAACCCCTTGAAGCCCAACATGCTAGAAGGGCTGCAAGTATTCAATGATTCAGATGGTACTTAATCATGCCATGAAGAGTTACTTGCCGAAGAGTTACTTGCCTGTCTTGTAATGTTATATTACCTGGAATGTTGGTGAACATTTATTGACAGTGACGAGTTTGTAGATGAACCCTCTTATTTACAGTACATATTTGGATTTGAATTGTAATTTGTTTGATATGGTAATTATTGGGTTATTCTACAGTGATAGCTAAGGTGTAATTAAAATTCTTGGACAGGTCTGGTCTCAATCTTGATTTCATATAAATTGATTATTCTATTTAGGCAATGCTATGTTTGGTCGTTTAATCCATTGACAAGGAATGTGCAGGCATAGTGTGTCTTGGAAGTCAGCTACATGCAATATTAAGAATTAAGCCAATTGTATCGCTATGCAGGGTTGTTGATAGTCAGGGATGAAAAAGCAGGTATTTGGGAAAAGGCAGTGTAAAGGAAAACGCAATATAAAAATGTGTTTTTAGTATAAATGGAAAACACAATATAGAATTACGTTTTCAGTGTGCCCGAAAAACGCACTATGAAATTGCGTTTTCAACGTTATAGCTATTTTATTGTAACCCAATATGAAATGAGTTTTCAGTGAGTGATCCGAAAGAAAAATGTAAGATCAAAATGCGTTTTTAGTTATTAAAAAACCCAATATAAAATACGTTTTCATCAGCAGTATTTTTCTAAATTTTTTTAAACGGACCATAGATCCTGTATATTTTAATAAAGTATCGGTAAAGTGAAAAAAAACTCCTAATTAAATATGTGATTTGGATCCTACTGATCCATTATTTATTAAAAAATATACATGATTTGGATCCGGCAGACCTATTATTTTTTTAAATATAAAAATATTTAAAAATAAAAAAATTTAGGTAGAATAAAATTAATTATTTTAACTAATTTACAACATCCGAAGAAAAAAAAATGAGAGAGTAAAGATCGATAAATTCAAAATGAATCGAATTATTGTGAAATTCAAAATAAAATGAAAAATGGATCGATTGCGCTTGGAATTCGATCGATCCTTAGATATTGATCAATCGATCGATTGTTTAGGAAAATGGAAATGATAGAAAAGTAGGCATGGTGGTGCCAGAGAAGGGGCCGAAGAGAAGATAGTGTGTACGCTTGGACCTGCATTTGAGGAAATGGTAGAGAAGCTGCTGAGGGCGGGCATGAAGGTCGCTCCTTTGAACTTATCTCACGGCTCCCACGATTATCACCAGGAATCCCTCGACAATCTCCGCGCTGCTATGGAAAATAACGACATCCTCTGTGCCGTCACGTTCGACACCGAGATCTCTCTCTCTCTCTCTCTCTCTCTCTGAGACCATTTATATCTCAACTTTGATTTGTTTGTATTTCAGTTTTGATTTCAAGTGCGATCCTCTTGGCAAATCGAAATCCAGCGAGTTTGTGTTGTTTCTTTCTCTAAATATTTTACTGAGCGTGAAGGTGAGTTAAATCTGGACGTATATAATTCCTTCTTTCTATGCGTATACCTATATTTATATAAAATATCTATATCCTATATAAGCTCTGATTTGACAGCAAATCACATATAAAAATTTATCAAAAATTACAAAAACTTCGTATTTTTTTTAATGAAAATTTATCACTTATTCTCTATATATCAAATTATTATATTTTTATTATATTTTTTTATCAATTTTTTTTATCTAACATTCCCATAATACAAAAGAGACTTAATAGGATTTTTGACAAGGAGAGAGAGAGACAGAGAGAGCGTTTGGGAGGGGCTGATGAGGGAGAGGAGGCTGTTTGTGTGTGGATGTGTGATGAGCCACGAAGATCTAGCCGAACAATAAGGAAGAAGCCCCCAGGGCATAGGTCAGTTGGCAACACCAAGGGGGAGTTGCTCCAAATGGCACGGGTTCGAGCCGGCTCTGCT
>QLOD02000017.1:853791-878823 GCA_003260245.2 Sideroxylon spinosum | reverse complement strand
CTAGGTAGTATGCAACAAAAGTTAATACTTCCACATGTAACCAATGTTCAAATATTTTACCAACAAATTCTGAAACCTGTGACAAAATCCACTAGGAAATAATATGTGATTGTAAATAATTATAAAATTATCTTGTATTGTTTAGTAATTTTGCAATAATTTGTTTTTTGGGAACTTGTTGCAAAGGTAGGATATTCCGCAGGTAGTATAGGATGCAGTACTATAAAAGTTCCAAATTTCCAGAGGTACCCAACTGTGTCACCTCTGAGAATTTACCTTCCACTAAACGCAAAAAAAGCTCACACACATAAATGTTTGAAATTCATCATGAAAAACCCAACATTTTAATGGTTGAATGCACAATACTCGTACTGTCCAGGCATTTCATCGAACAACACATAAGCATCTTCCTGAAGAAACCCAATTATCCAACATGCGGATTAAAGCAGCTACTTTTCGCTTTTGGCTCACACGTACACAAAACAAAGAACTTTTCTATCAAACAATTAACAAATAAGTGGACACAGATCTTCCGCTGGAAGTAGATGACAACAGAGAGTCGAGACAAACCCCCAACGCACTCGGATAGTGGGCCCGGCGACGGAGGCACGGCCGCTGGTGTCACTTGCTGCGGCGGACCCCCGGTTGCCCGCTTTTAGTCTCTCTCTCTCTCTCTCTCTCTCTCTCTCTCTTGCCTACTGGGAATATGGGATAGGGGCAGTGGGTCGTGGGCATTTGGGAAATGACTTGAATTTGCTTTACCTGAGAAACGTTTTACCCACAAAAACATGCCAATTGCAGGTCGGTGAGGCTTGAATTTTAGGGTAAATTAAATTAATTATTTTAAATAAAAGTAAGTAGTTTTGTAATTTTAAAAATCATATCTATGCTTCATTTGGGACCCGTTTGACACAGTGAAAACTAATGAAAAATAGTGAAAATATGGTTTAGTAAACTTTGTAGTGTTTGATACGTAGTTATCAAACCATGTTTTTTTTAGAAATAATAGTGAAACTTTTTTTACTTTTGCGTTAACTTTTTAAAAAGAAAAACCGTCGGAAGAGTTTTGCGTTTGAATTTTTGGACCGAATGGAGTAATGGGAAAATAGTCGGAACTATTTGGTACTCTCCGTCATCCCCATCTAGTGAGAAAATGCTTGGTTTAGTTTAGTTTGATTTGATTTGATATAAATATGCCAGAGTAACAAAAAGTTAAAAAAAAATTACCAGTTAAAATATCAAATTTTTCCTTCCAAAAATACCAAAAAAATAGTGTTTTTCTTTCCTAAATTAAGCCTCATTGGATAACATAATTAAAAAAAAAAAAATCACCTACTAAAGAACTAATAAATATAGATACTATGTAAAATAAAAAACTACAAAACTCTATAAATCTTTACAAATATGAATTATGAAATTGTAAAATTTAAACCAAAACATAAGACACTAAATTTTATAGTTTTATACAAATTTATATGATTCTAAACACACCCATAATGTGTAAAATAATAAATCTTACAAAAATAAATAAATTATAATAATAATTAGATTTTTTTTTCTTTTTTGGTAATAAGAAACATCCCAAACAAATTTAAGCCGTTGAATTGTCTTCAAACATTAAGCCGATTCGTTGTGGGTCGAAAAGATGAGCCACTGTTGGTGGCTTGATTGAGTTAGAAAGCCTTGTAAATATTCAAAGGGATTTAAGCATTGAAAGGTTGGGAGGGTCAATTGTTGAAAGAAGGAAAAATCACCCAAACCACTCCTACTTAGTTGGGCTGGGATTCCTCAAGTCACTGAGATTAGTTTGGAACAGTTATGAACCTGATGAATTATTGTTTGAAAGCCTCCGACCACACCCAAATCTGAAGAAGCTGGACATAAATAATTATTGGGGTGTAAATTTCCCAAGCTGGATGATGGTTGACATTGCTTTTTCTTTCCCTAATATGACTCAAATTTCATTATGGAATTGTGAAAAATGCCAATATCTTCCACTATTTGGGCTACTTCCTTCTCTCCAATTTCTTAGCCTCTGGCTGTCTGGCATATGAGTTCCCTGGAGTACATATACGACGAAGAAGGTTGTGGTGAATATGACTCTTCTTCTTCTTCTTGAAAGGCGCGGAAACTCTTCCCATCTCTAAAGTTGCTCCACCTATCCAACTTGGAACAGTTGAAGGGACTAGGAAGCAGGAGGAAGTGAAGGGAAGTAATAGCAGAAACTACATCACCATCAGCAGTCAATGAATTATTGACTTCTTCATTCGGAGGAACGCAACATCTCACTACCCTTGAGTTGCTGCAAATTGAGTCTTGCCCGCAGCTTGATTTGTCTCTGGATGATAAGAGTGGCATTGGCTTGGACTTTCAAGGCCTTAGGAGTCTCATATCTCTATCCATCACCAATATGCCCCAGTTGGTGTCTCTTCCTCTGTGGCTTCAATCTATTACAACTTCGCAATCCTAAGAGATTGAATCCTGTGGAAATTTTTTTTGTTAACTAAAAATTCATTTTTACGTCTTTTCCCTTAAAATTTTATTTTAAGAAATTTTTAAGTACGGAATTATAATGTCACTTGATTCTCGAGCAAAATCCCCAAACCCCTCGCGCAGAACAGACCCTCCAAAGTAAGGGGGAGAACAGTCTCTCTTTGCTTTCTCTCTTTCACTCGCTTGTGTTCGGTTCCAATGTTCTTCATATATGTTCAATTGTTTGCAGGCAGTGTATTATATGTATGTTTATACTTGCTCTCTCGGCGCTGAATGGATGGTTCATTTTGTGCTGATTGCAGTATGCCTTGTTGCTGCTTTGCTGATTTTGCCGGTCTGCTGTATGGTGGTGCTGCATGGAAAGTTCTTGTGAGGTTTTCATTTTGCAGTTTTTGCTGGTTGCTGGTGATAATTCTCTCTGAAGGATCTTGCTGCTCTTCCCGGTTTTTAGTGAACGCAATTTAGAGCTTGCTTCCTCTGGTTTTCTTTCCTTTCTATGTTATATCAAATGTGCGTTGTTGTTGATATGGCTACGAGGGTTACTTGAAGGTCGGAGAATTGTTCAGAAACAAGTTACTATTTATTGTTACAGTCACAGTACAATTTATTTGGCAAAAAATCAAGTTTATTATGCACGAACAAAACGTATCGACATACGGTTTCAATTTGTGCAGGAAAATAATTAAAGATAAGAAGATACTGTTTCATAAGACATGATGACCAAGGTGGTGACTTCGATCAAGTTCAAGTATTGTTTGAATTTAGGACTCAACTTTCACACATGTTTTCAACAATATCTTCCTCATATATGAACCATGCATTGGGCCTCACTCTTCCTCAATTTGATCCATTTGACTCCCTCTTAATCCATGACCTTTTTACTTTCCAACATTGATTTAATGAAACATTGGACATTTTCACCACACACTCCATTGATCAAGAACCATCTATTTTTACTCCATCGAGGGCCCATGCAATGAGCCCGCTAACATCCTTGCTCCATCGAGAGCCTCCGTGATCGAGAGCTCATGCATTGAGCCTGTCTACATCCTTGCTCCATTGAGAGCCTCCGTAAATTTTTTTTTCTTTCCATTGAGAGTCTCCATGCAAGCCCACCAATCAAATCAGTTTTGAGTCCGTTCAAAAATCGTCAGTCCGTCGAGAGCCTCCGTAAATTTTTTTTTTTCCATCGAGAGTCTCCATGTAAGCCCACCAACCAAATCAGTTTTGAGTCCATCCAAAAATCGTCAGACATCAGCTCTGATACCATTTATTAGGAGTCTGATATACCTAAGGTCTTTCAGACCGTGCATAAGGTCAACCCATTGGAGAGTATTTACAGAGTTCACACCGCATCATATGAACTCAATATACATTGAATGACTCATATCCGCTTACCATATCATATGAATTCAATATATATTGAATGACTCATATCCACTTAAAAAGCTAAATTCCTATAAGTGATGAGTCACCCAATTATATATTAAGATCCAACCTATTTTTTACTTATCCGATATGGGATTCAAATTTCACATATGTTTTCGACAACTCACTCCTTTAAACTTGAAAGACATTGAAGTATCAACTTCCTAAAATTAAATATCAAGTTAGGAGATGTATGTACTAATAAAGTTTTCAGCATATTAAAGCTTCCATCGGGCATTGAAAGAAATTGAACTTTAATTTCCAAAGCTCATGAACTAAGCACTTTCATCTGCCGGAATTATGACAGTAAAACTCGGTCGTATGATTGTGTTGAAGATTTTTTTTGTTTATTATATTATTATGAATTTTTTTTAATAATTGTTTTCTATGGAGTGATTTTTAAATTAATCATGTTAAATCACTCAAATCATGAGAATATTAATATCTAAAAGAAGTTATGTTTGATTAGTCATTTCCTTTTTTTTTTCTTTTTTTTTTTCAAATAAATAGAACACTAAGGCTTTGCTTAGATAATCATGAATTTGAAATTAATATATTTGATTTAAATTATAAAATATAAGAGAGATGGTTAATTATAGAAGAATGCATGTTAAATTTTTAATAATTACTAATTTACTAGTCTTAAACTACTTGAGTCATTTTTTGCTAAATTGGTAAGTTAACCTTCTTATAAGCGATTCTCCGTGAATAAGAATTAGTATGAATCTATTGATTTTAAATTGATATATAGAAGCAAAAAATTTAAAATCAAATGATTTTATGCATCTTATTTAAGAATTCATCGAATACAATTGTATTGGCTTAAATATGAATTTAATTTGTTTAGTAAAATGAATTTAAAATCAGTACAAAAAAAAGTTACTTAAAATACCGTATGATAACAAATCATTTATGTTAGAAAATAGTAGTTTTATTAATTTAATAATAATGAACGATGGAAAGCAAGCACTTGCATTATATGTTTTGTTTGAGAAGGTATAAAGAGACTCTTTTTGAGAGTGGAGATTTTAAGTAATTTTCAAATGGGTGGCATCTCATCTCAGTTTATATATTCATTTATATATTAATTATATATTATATGATTAATCTATAATAGTATATGTTAATGTATGACAATGTTTGATTTTAAATATATATAATTTTTTAAATATTTTATAATATTATTTTTTATTCTTAAACTAAAGACAGGGATAAGAACATCTACAAAAAAAGTCATATCAAAGTGGGGATGAGAATAAAGGAAAAATTTTATCTGCTAACAAGAATAGAGGTAAGTTACGGGAGCACAAAAAAGATTCCCTCCTCGTACCTTGGAGTACGAACGAGAGATGGAGAAAGGAATTCTTCTCTCATAAACAACTCATTAATATCACTAATAATAATTATTAAAATTCTTTCATAATTTATTTATTTATCTGTTATGTTTAAATAAAATATAATCTAAAAATCATTGATTTGATAATTGGTATTTTTTTTTTGATAACTCATGATATCTGGATCAGGTTACGCGCACCTCGACTAATCTCTAGGGTTCTGAAGTTAACGATCGGGTAAATCTCCGGTGGCCCTAGGGAGACTTGAACTCGAATCAGTAATAACTGGAGAACAAACCCAAAATCTTATCAGTTGAGCTTGATTTGGTACTTGGTATTGATAAGTTATCTAAAGGAAGAGTTGAGTAAATTGTTTGACTTATAACAACTTAAAATCAATGTAGGATAGTTAGTCTGGCAAGTAGTTTTTTTTTTTTTTTCCCCTATGGTTTTTTCTTATTAAAAATTAATTTAATTTTTTTGGAGATAAAATTCTATTTCCATAAGCCTAATTTATGAAATATTAAAAAAAATGAAGTTTAAAAATTAAAATTTTAGATCCATGAATTTTTAAGAGTAAATTCCAAAACTGTGAAGTCTTCAATTGAAAATTTCATTTTAATAAACAAAAAATAAAAAAATTTAAACACGTGAATTTTTGCTTTTGGGTACAAATTGGGTTTAATTGATATCTAAACTAGTACAACTTTATTCTATATTATATGCAATAAAAATTTATGTAACTGAAATTTTAATCATTTAGTTTATCAAAATAAAATTTTGAAGTCAAAAATTTATTTTTTAAAAATTTATGAAATTAGAATATAATTTTTAAAATTCACTTTTTAATCACTTCATCAAAAATTAAGTTCATGATTTTTTTTTTATCTAGAAATTCAATTTTACGTCATTTTCCCATTAATTGTTATTTAAGAACTTTTTAGTTTGGGATTATTATGTCATTTTGGTGCCCGAACGATACCCCCAAGCCCCTTGCGCAGAACAGAACCCTCCAAAGTAAGGAGGAGAAGAAGAAGGGGCTCTGAACGTCTGACCCAAAATACACTCGGCTTTTCAGGTCAGTCTCTCTCTCTCTCGATCACTTTGTTCGGTACCAGGACCCTTCACATATGTTCAATTGTTTGCAGACAATATACAATATATATGTATGCAATATACCCATACGCGCAGAAAAATTTACATTTATAGATATCTGAAGGCGTGCAGCCACAAAACCCGGTTGCTATTTTATGAGTTTCTCTTATATTTCTTTGTTCTTTCATTGCCACTTCCATGGATGTACGTTGGGTTTTGTTTTATTGTGTGTGTATCAGGTTTTAGTGATTAGTAGAGTCTGGATTAATTTTCTAATTTTATCCTAGATCTTTCTTTATTCATTGTGTATGTTTTTTTCGCTCTTGTTTTTTTTTAATATGTTTTTGAATTAGTATTTGAAAATTGGAAATGAATCAAATGATACATTTGAGGGAGATGAAGAGAAGCTGTATGGACCGCAAGCTAATTAATGGGAAATGCCACATAAAGTGGAATTTTCTTAGGCTGGCTCTGGTAATGTGGATTTATTGACGGAAAGGAAACTGAAGGTGATTCAAAATTACTTGTCTTGTGTGGTTGTGGTAAAAAAATGGAGAGGGAAAAAGCATGGTATTTGAGAAATTAAAATTTTGAATTAAAAAGTGTTCTTTTAAAAAATACCTTTATTTTCTTATATTTTCTAACCCAACCAAGAATTTGTATTTGGAAAATTATGTTTCCTTCATCTTTTCCCTGTACTATCTTTACCCTTGCCAAATCCTTGATTCAAACTCAAGTGTAGAAATGTTACAATTGTAAACATTAGGGGCCTATTCTTGAATTCTTACGAGCATTTAAAGCACTAGACAAGCTGAGTATGTTTAAAAAGGGAGGGAAAATAGGAAGGGGTTATCATTTAATGTTGGATGGGCCTTTGGAGAGAACTTGATCGAGTTATTACTGCCAAAATGAAGCTAATTTTCTGAAGTGACAACATATTTAGGTGTAATCGCAAGTTATCATTTTTACGACTGGATACTTTTTGAAGTTGCTAACAATAGCTAGTTTATGCTGGATTTACTGAAACCCTTTGTTCACTTATAAGTTTTAATATATAGATGGCATTGAGAGGTGTTTGGCAACTTCAGAAGCTAATTGTGAGCTATTGTGACTGGGGAGGAAGTAGCCGGGGTATCAGGTATGCTTCCGTACAGTAATCTTCTTCTTTCTTTTAGCAATGATTACTTCTTAAATCAGGCACCTACCAAACCTACCAAAATTATTGTCTTTGGCTTTATGGAATTGGGTAAAATGATGGGATCAAAACAAAACATATTTGCACCTTGTCGCACTACGTTTCTAAATTTTCCATTTTCTTTTGTTATTTTTGGTTACCCCCCTTTAATACATGCCTTCTCTCCGTTAATGTGTTGAAGAGGATGGCTATTGGAGCTTATTTAATTTTAGCTACCCCTTCTATTGAAAATAGGTTCTTTAACCTGCTATTCAGTACAAACAAATAGTAGAAGCCTTCCCAATGTACAGGCTCACCCAAAAAATTAAGGGAAGTTGAGTCCAAGTGTTGTTCCCAAGCATACATGACTTGGCTATGGATAAGAAGGCCTTGGTAGCAGATTATTTGTCTCAACACGGTCAAGGAAATACATGGAATGGTATATTAAGGAGAAATTTATTTTATTGGGAGATGGAGAGATTTGACTCTTTGTTGGCTATTTTGTATACCACAAAATCTGGTGAGGGAGACAATAATGTAATTTAGACTTTGTCAAAAGCAATGGAAGTGAAATCTTATGATAATCCCTTGATAGGGAAAGTGGAGGTGTATTACCTATGGAAGAAATTATGGAGGAATTGAATTTCTGTTGACACCATTCTTGAAACATTAGTTAAGTCTAATGGTGGATCAGATGGTGACCATTATTCTTGTATGCGTTCACGAGATCAAAGCACAATACACTTGGTGAGGTCAGATCTTTGTTTTCCAAGTGTTTTGCTTGATTTGCTCACCCTTTATTCTTGGACAGGTTTTTCTTGTTGATTTCATAATGCTAAATAAAATAACTAGATTTCTTAGCATCAGTATACCATTGATTAGAATATTTGTGTCCATCCCATGTTTGAAGAATGGATGGTCTAAGGTTTGAATCCTGTGAGCTTCTCTTGTGGGCGAGCCTACACATGGCTATGGGTTCCCATCATTATAAAAAATAAAAAATAAATAAAAAAAAAGAATAGTCAGCTTATGAGAACCCATCATGTGTTAATTATAATCAACGCTTGAGAATGCTATATCTAGTGCTTTATATTGACTCCGTGTTCCTTGAAAAGAGCACTAAAATTTGTGTTTGTGTGGTAGAGCTTTTATGGAATCAAACTTGCCTGCATTTAAAGAGAAAAACCCACAGCTAGAAGTAGTTACTGAGCTCATCCGTAGTCAACACCCTCATTTGAAGGCATTTTACAGTAAGGATGGATCTCTCTCTCTCTCTCTCACACACACACACACACACACACACACATCCACTTTTTTTTACAAAGCTCTGATTTTTTAGGAGCAATGATGTTGTTTATGTGATTTAAAAGTTGATTGGTAATGGCATGACATTTTCCATTTTATAATGTGTTCTATCAATTATGGTCTAAAAAGTGGTGGTTTGGAAGCACATTCTCCTTAGAGCTGATAGTCTCTGGCCAAGTTATTCTAGAAGCCCATGGGAAAACAGTTGCCATAACTGGTTAGTTATCAGAAAAAAGAAAAAAAAAAAGAAGCAGTTGGTGTAACCGACAGGTGAATAGTAGCTAGCTGAAGACATGATGAATCCACAAGGATAATTGTACTTCTTTGGAATATTTGGAATACAGGCAACATGTATCTTCCTCCCATTAGCAAGTGATATTGTCAAACCACTTTTTGTGTCTGTTAGAGCAAAACAGTTGTACTATGTGCATTGGTAATTGCACATCGATCTGGATGAATAAAAAAAATACTCTGGCAATATCATTCACCTCCCATTATTCTCACCTTCATCAAAAGTTTTGTGCTCTTTCATAGCGTGAAAATGGCGTCTGCTTCTTTGTAAAATGACTTGCTGTTTCTTAAGGTGTTGTGTCTGGCCTATTTTCTTGACAATTTTCTTTCATTGTGACCAGTTAAACATCTCTCTCTCTCTCTCTCTCTCAATGCACACACAATTGGGTGAATAAGTAGTTTCACTTGCTTATTCTTTCAATGAATGTGCAGAAAACAAGAACCAGCGGAAGATATGTGTGAAGAATATGACACAAGAAGATGTCCTCCTACACACAACCAGGCTAAGGAATGCATTGGGAAGGAAAGTGGTGAAGCTGAAGACAAGACACGTCACCAAGCATCCGACCGTGCAAGGCACGTGGACAACCGGCTTGAAATTTGATGCATAGAAAAAATCTTCGCTAAGAGCTCCTTATGGCAGCTTTTCCTCACCAATTTTAGTTATTCCTGCCAAGTCTTTCAGGTGTTGTATGAGATATAGAACCTAAGATGAAACTTTTGATCAATATTATCTACATTTGTCTGAAGTTCCAATTTGGTTTTTGTTTTATGGTTGAGGTTCCATTGGCATAGCCCTTCACCCCTTTTTTTTTTTTTTGTTCTCTCTCTCTCTCTCTCCCCCCTTCTCCATTTAGATGACTGGTGACTCCTTAGTAGGGTAAAAACGGGCTGAGCCAAATTTAACTTATTCTAAGTTGATTTAAGCTTTTTATATTGAGCTTGATTCAAACTTGCTCGAGCTTGACTCAATAAATTAGAATGTAGGCTTGCAATTGACTTGATAAATTAAAATGTAGGTTTGTAATTCACTCGCAAAAAAAATTTAATTAAACTAAAATGACGTTATAGAGTAAAATAATTTCCAACTAGTTTGTGAACTTTCAATTATCTTACTTTTTTAAGCTTGGGTTTTATTCCAAATGGGCGAAATTAAACTTGATTTGAGGCATTTAAGTTTGGCTTGAAAAAAATTTGGTTCATTTTTGTTTCTATTTTTTGGCCCTAGATGGAATTCAGGAATGGAAATTTTCAATTGAACTTGAACATGACACGATGTGCAATAAAAATCACTTGGAAAAAATTCATGTATGCACCTTAACCTGAAATTAATACAAATTTAACTAAATTATAAAATAAATTAATTATTTAATATGTCTATTAAAATTTGAAATATTTTGAATATAAACAAGGTTATAAACTCTATTCATAAATTTAGTCTCACTATGAATGTGTATGTGTAAATGTCAAAAACCCGGCCAGAGGAATAATATTACATCAAATTCCTCATCAAAAGGGACAGTTGCAGTACAAATCGAAACCCAAGCATGTCAAGGAAACAAGGCCAGGCGATTAATTTGATTGTATGTAATGTGTCACAAACTGCGCTGGAGGATTCCGTTACTTGATCACGAACCACCGGTGGCAGCAGCACCTTCGGCAGCCTTTTTCTCTCTCTGTTTCTCCCTTTTTTTCTTGTTCTTCAATGCATTCTTGCTCATTTCTCTGAATTAATCGAACAACATTAAACAACTAAGTTTCAGAGCAACCGAAAGCGATACCCAGAAAAATATAATACATATTGGATCGTGTACTTACTGTGTAGAGCTTCCTCCAAATAGCTGTCATTATCAAGTGTAAATATCATCAGATCCACATTAAAGAAGGAAAAGAAAAGAATAAACAAGAAATAGTTTAATCCAGAGATCCAAGTTTAAAATTTGAAGATTGTGTTTAGAGTCACCAAGCCAAGTCAACATGCATGACAAAAAATCTCTTTGCTGAAAGGGTATGAGAATTGAAACTCTATCACATTTTTTTTTTCCTTGGAGCAAATACAATTGTAATAATATTATAAGAAAAATGGACATCGATATGAGGCGTAGACATGAAATGCATACGATGTCGGACTCACGGGGCAACAATTTTGCAAAAAATGAGGATATGGATATAATAGATATACAACAAAAAAATATGTAGTTTTATCAGCTATGCATAGAAAGGTAACACCCAATAACCACAAAAAAATATTGGAAAAAAAACAAGAAGCCAATATTTACTCCATAAGTCAAACATCTTCCAATAGGCAAGGCCTCAGTTACTTAAAGCTAGGAACAGGAGATTAAACCTATATGGATACAAAACATGGAGATTTTGACAAAATAAATAGAGATGCAGATAAGCAGGGAAATATATACATATATATGTTATCTACGTGTATCAAATATAACATCCACAAATCACCCAAAAAGAAATATTAGACAAATAACATTAATTCCACATTCAATCTAGAACAACATTATTCGTTCACGGCCAACTAAAGATTATGCAAAACATGAGACAGAAAACAAATTAGATAATATAACAAAGAGAATTATGTTTCAATCTGTCCCCATCCGACGAAAGATATATAAAATAAAAAATCAAACAAGCCATGTGATGTGTTCAATATGTATCTAAATGTGTCAAATAAGTGGATCCAATGTGTCAAACACAGATAGAGCACTCGTTTCAGAGTGTCCACACTTCATAGGTCAACATTATCGAGCAATGAGGTAAATTGCTGAATTCCGAATTGATGACCAACATAGCGGCACAAGCATGCATCCCAATGATGACGGATTAGGTGTTTTTTTTTTTTTTTTAACCAAGAAATTGAATAATAACAACCAAAGCATGCAAACGTGATTGAAAGCAATGTTTAATATCACATATTAATTATCAACAACAAATGAAGGATGTGTGTTACATAATGATCTGAAATTCCAATTGCCTTCATGTACGAAGGTTCAAGCCATAAGAATGGCTGACCCACCAATAAATCAAGATAAAAGGCACCAAAAAAAAACTACAACTAGTTTTATGCACACCTCTGCCTGAATGGCCTCTGCAGTCTTAGCATGAGGTGGGCGATATGCAGCAGGTTTCTGCGTAGGTTGGTTGATGGAGGCAGCTTGTGCAGAGGCCTGGGAAGATTTTAGCCCACGCCCTGAAAATATTCATTTTATGCAATCTATTAACTTCCATGAAAAAACTAAAATCTGAAGGTACATAAATTTTATAAAAGAGAAAACCTTGTTTTTTGGCTTCTTCAACTTTCAAAGATTCAACAGACTTCACAAGTTCTGCAATATCACCAAACTTATCTGGTGATTCTGGTTTCCACTCAGCCTGTGCGGTTAGTTGGCAAGAAAAATCAAGAGTTGAAAGACAGGCCTGATTGAGAATTGGACTAGAGAATGATCAATCAAACAACTGACCTGATACAATTTGTTAAACATCTTCTTGAAGTACAATGATCCATTGTGGTGAAAAATTTTAATCCTTCAATATATGAAGAGATATTAAGCAAATATCAGAAATATGTTCACTTATAACAAGATTAGTCCCATCTTAATAACCCTCCAACCACCCCCCAAAAGAAAAAGAGAGAGAGAGAGAGAGAGAGAGAGAGTAGAGAGAAGGCAGTGCAAGTGGCATACAACAAAGCATACTGGCATGCACACCCTAAATATTCTCTATTACAAGGCTATCTTTATAATCCGCAAAACAAATATTCACTATTACAAGGCTTTTTTCACACATTGTCCCACGGAAGAGACTAGTAGTCTCAATCCCAGGCACCATGGAAGAGGGCGGTATCCTAGGCCATTTCTTGCATGGTGCTTTGCATCCTCATTAAATACAAAATGTTATTTAATGCCTTTTTCCGTTTATAATATTTTCATTTTATCAAAAATATATATATATATATACAAAATGGTAAAATGCATTGTCTGATTCCAACAAATCAGGTTAAAATATATATATTCTAAGAAAGGGTGATTCCAACGAGTACTTTCAAATTATAAACTACAGCCAATACATATTTCATAGACGATTACCACGAAGAACTTGCCCAAGCACAAAAAACAACATACCCATTGTCAACTTGTAGTCTTGGAGCTGTTGTCGCAGTCATGAAATAGCGTCCATCTGGAGACCATTCACTTGTCACTGACCATTCAGCCTTAGTCGTACCAAGCTGCTTTTTCTCCAAATAGTCCCAAAATGCCTGATGCAATAGAGAAAGTAAATAGCTTGAACATGATGTAGAGGATTAGAAAACCTTGGTTCATACTTTAACTTGCAGCAGAACCACTATGGCCTGAATTTGAAAGGAGAAATAAGACATGTCAAATGCGCGCACACACAGAGACACACACAATATTAAGTTAGCTTGATATATATTGTTAGGCCCACTGCATGTTGAAGCACGACGAAGCCATTCCCCACAATTCTCTAGCCACTTGAGAATGGACCAAAATGTGAGGAATATATTCACCATCTCCTTACAAAGACAACAACAGTTAACCATGACAATTCTTATTTTTCTCAAATTGACAATAGGGATATTATTCCTAGGCAAGAATAGCAAATTACAGTCCACAATTACGCTTAGGAATAATGTCCCAAAAATTAGGATAAACAAGCCATGCGTTGCAGTAATAATTTGACTATAATTGAAAAAGGATAAGACAAAAAAACATTTAAAACGATATACCATATCACCAGGTAAGTTTCCAAAGCCTGCCAAGCACAAAACTGTTAACCAGAGAATTAAGGCCACAAACACAAATAGTGAAATTTGAGATAAATAGGCCATCCCAAGACCTGATAAACCTCCCTGTAAAGTACAATATAGTTTTTCACTCAAGGATACACTTCCCTTTTGGGTTCCATCTGATTGTGTTGTAAGGACCTGTTCCAAGCTCAAGTAGGGGGTTGCACTTCTTGTCAAACACTGTTGCCCTTGCAGGCATAACTGAAGCATGGTGTCAAGAAATGTGAACATTTGCCAGGTAACAAGAATAGAATATGAAAAGCAGCCAGCAATATCTTAAATAGCTTCAAGATTTTCCCTTTATCAATCCGAAATTCCATTAAGACACACCAACCATAAATTCATAGACCCCGATAAAAAAACAAGCTTGCATCTAAGCCTCCTGCCATGTGTGCAAGTGGATGCGTGTCATGTGCTCCAAAAGACATATGGCCAGCTAAAACAGATACAATACTAGTACTTATTATAAAAAGAATCACAAGGAAGGTGGTCTTTAACTTCTCAGCACCCCCTCCCTCATTCTTTGGGCGGCCGAGCGCACATGGAGGGAATAATATGGCTTAGAATCAGAAAATACTAGAAGACTGAGCACAATTTTCTGGACGTCAAAAATGAAAGTGACCATACCGTGTACTCCTACTTGTTTCACTCTCTAAATAATTTCCTAGGTAGTGCTAAAATGAATAGTCTCTAACTACCATGCCACGAAGGAAGGATACATCCATAAACAACTGCGAATTCTGAACCAGAGAACGACCATTGAACATCATGTACAGGGCCTTCTTTACCTGAAAATGGCTCAAAGAATCAAATGTTTGCAATAGAACTCGTGCTATTATTCTACACAAGGTGAAAGGAACATGTGTGCATGTGCGCTTGTGTGTTCCTTTTGTTTGGGGGGGGGGGGGGAAGGGTACATACCAAGTGGCACAACTCCTTCATGTGTCCCATCTACTGTCAAGTAGTTTAACTTTGATTCTCCATAGTAACTCTGGTTGGTTTTATCAACATCTGACTGCACCACAACTAGAAGCCCTGTAGAACCAGAGTTCCAATTCAGCTGAACCGTTGAGCATCTGAAGAAACTCCGCCGGGCAACAGGTTGACTTTGTGAATCTTTTTCACAAGAAAATATCTGGACACTGGCAGGAATTCCCTGCAAGAACAAATGGATGAGCTGAAAGAAGAAGATAAACTTCTCATCCTTGGGTTATGAGTAACATAAAACATTTATAGAATGCCCGCTCTGGTAGGGATTCCTATTATTCAATTTATTTCCTCACCATTTTTTTCCATGAAACATGCGATTGCATTACCCCCACTGTACCCTACCAGCAGGGGCAGAGGTAAAACAAAAAGACCAAGAACATACATTTTGAATGGGAGAAAAATGATCAAAATAAAAAGATAAAAGATCTAGATCTAGTCCTTGTCTACTCCAATCCAAGTTAAGCAAATGAAGAGACACCACTGTAAAGTTTATCTACCTAAAAAAAAAAAAAAATGAAATGAAAAATCATCTCTCCAGTTGATAATTAGTTGTTTACTGGTTATGTGAGATTATTATGCAATGGAATTTAGTTCTGCATTTTGGATTGTAGATGCCATTGTTTTGCATGCATCTAATTGACTCAAAGAAATATTCCATAATCCCAAATCAATTCATTCTCAACCTTTTCTTTTTACAGTGCTCAAATGAACTTTGGAAGTCATGTTCACATATAGGATCCCAACAGGACTGAATTCAAACAGAAATCCTTACATAAACATCGACTCATTAGAAAATACTAAGATAAATATTTGAATAATTATAATATAAAGAATGTCCAAAAATTGGAGAGGTCCGGCTTGTGATGATCATCGATATGAGTGCAGGACATTATCTATCCAGCACAAGGACAATCCTGATCGACATAGATTTCCTATAATCTGTCCGGAGCTCTGAATAACACACCTTAGATTCTGGAACAAACGCTGCCACATGGGATCCAGGATTTTTGGAAAGCTCTACAGCAGCAACTCCAGGAATCCTAAGCCGATTTATTATTCCTCTAGAAAAATCTCTCGCATCAAAAAATTGTATCTCATTTGTTGCCAGACGACATGCAACAGCTTCATCAGAGCTATATTGTACTGACGGCCTGAAGGTACAAAAGTCAAACAACTGAAAGCATGTCAAGAATTCAGCTATTGAAATTTAGATACAAATAAGGATGATAACTGAAGCCGTAAGAAAGGATCCAGATTTATTTTCTAAAATCAATCCTGGTCATAAGCATGCAATTATATCCCGAAATCAAAAATAATAAGTGTAATAAATAACAATAGATAAAATCAAAGTAAATATAAAACTTTTATTATTAAACATACCATGTGGTTTTCATCATGTTCTTCTGAAATAGATCATAAACAGAATCACCAGTCTCTATCTTCCATAACTTCACATTTTTTTCCTGTGGTGATGAGGATTTCTGAAAGGTCTGAAGGTAAGTCCCACATGGGGACAAGGTGGCTGCAAGAAGGTTCGGGATTTCAAAGGATCTGGTCTCTTTGCAGCTTTTGCAATCATAGATGCTAATGACAGAGTTGGATTTTATCACCATTAGTTTAGATCCATCTTCACTGAACTTTGCATTAGTGCAGGGAACATTTTCAAGCTTGGTACTGGGTTCACCATTGCTGAAGGGGGGTCCAGCCCAAAGAGCAAAACCCTCTGGTCCTCTAACTGTGAGAGAAAATACCAACAAGAAAAGATTAAAGAAGAGGACAAATGTATTGAAGTAATATTCAGAGTCACACGACAAAATACCTAATATCTCCAAAAAAGGTGAAGGGTCTACAACTGCCATTACAGGCCACCAAGGATTTTCTGAAATCAAGGGGGAATCAGTTAATCAGAGTCTTCACATCACCTCCAGGACACAACTTCATCTAAAACTAAAAGCTAAATTTAGCAATAAGATTTATCAAGTGCAGAAGCAAGTAATATATATATACATAAGAGTGCAGAAGTGTGAAACACAGCTTGCTACCCGAATGACCCAGAGACCCAAACCTATCAACCCCTTAACGGGTGCCAGAAGCAGGTATTTTCAAAACAGGTCAAACAGGGGCTAGCCGTATGACCCATTAAGGATCAAAAAGTTTTTTAAAAATATATAAAGATATTTTAAACTCGAATTATTTTAAAAATTAATAATAAATAAGATATTAAAAAATATTTTAAATTTAAATTATTTAAAATAATAATAATAAATTATTTAAATAAAAAGTTAACGAGTAGCTTGTTACTTGACCAGTTAACCTGTTAACCTGTTTTTTTAAAATGAGTTAACAGGTGGGTCAAGGAGCTAAAAAAATGTAATGGGTCGGATCCAACCCACCCGGAACCTGACCCACTGCACACTCCTTGAATTCAAAGGGCAGAATTAGACCATATCTAGAAAATAATAAAATAGAAAACTGTCGGTAGAAGAAACCAACCTAAACCCTCTCACAGAAAGAGGAAACATAATTGTCATGAGCTACAACTGAAAGCATGAAATTAACCTAAAAGCCTTGATCCAAAATATATTTCAAACCTAGTCCCATCAGTAGATAGAATTGGAAATTAACCCAATATGCCATTTTAATCAAACTAATCTGATCAGCTGGTAACACAAGTAGGGATGGCAATGGATTGGGCATGTTAAGTAGGGATCCAATCCGATTTTGGGGTTAGAGTTGCACTCCCCAACACGATTAGGTTTAAAATTACAATAATCCCCTTACTATAAATATTGCTGAACCATGCAGCTGCGCCTCTCCTCCTTTCCTCTGTCAACTTCATCTATTCAACAAAATCAACAGTGAACACTCAAGCTCTCCTCCCTCATCTCAATCCCTATCATCTTTTGGTTTACAATAGCTACAGCGAGAGTGCTAAGGTCAATACTAATGCTGCAGGCTTACAAGATTTCAGTGGGTGAAAAGTCTGTGAATAAAGTGAAATGGCACTAGTCATGTGCAGCAAATATATGACCTCAGGTACATTGAGTCAGGAGCGTCCTATTTCCCAATTACAGATCAAATGGAAACAACTGCAGGCAGTGAACATTCTGAGCCCTTGCTTTCTGTTTGGTAAGAAGCCAGAAAATCACTTTGTAGCCAGATTTCATGTTCCAGTTTCCTCTGCGCTCCTTGTACCTTCTCAATGTGCTTTTGATCCCACTGAATACAGAAGCCTGAAAGTGTTTTTTGAATGTTGTTCACTGATGGTTCTATTTGATTCCATCAAAGTTTGGTTAACCAAAATGGTGGACTGTGGTTTTTTGAAAAAGATAAGTAAGTTTTATTCCAATTTCTCTGTTTGGCAGAGTTAAAACTGAAATAATATAGGAGTTAGAGTAACATCACAGCTGGAAACTAGACGAGACTTGCTATCACTATCAGCCAAATACAATTTACTTTGAGCTCACCGATCACAGTTGCTTCACGAGACATGCATTATTGATTCTTTTTCATAAACATGCAGCTAACGTTACCAATTTGCAGGCATTTTAAAAATTCAAGCCACAATCAAATTGGCATGTAAACAATATTTAGTGATCATAGAAAATCAAATTCAACAGGATTTTCAACTACAATGAAAAAAAACACAGAGTAAATAAAAAAAATAAACTTAAAAATGCACAAAATCTAGGACAAGTAACAAACTAATTCTAGCATACAGCCTGATAAAGGATTTTTATAGTAGTAGAAAAATATATAAAGCGCTTGAAAGAATAGTTTATTGATCTCCCAGTGTTTGATAATTTAAATGTAAGTTTCAAAGCAACGACCAAACTTAAATTTATAAAATACTGACTCGTCCCATTTCCACAACCAATTATCCAATAAATAAATCAACCGATTCAAAGATGTCGGATGAACAAACAGGCCCTTAGTAATTAATCACTGATTGAAACGTCATATAAAACAGAATCCAATACAAAAAGGACTACAAAATTACAAAGAAAAATACAATCTTTCACCACTAAATCGAATGCCCACTAACTGAAAATCTATGTTCGAAGACTTCTAACCATAAACACACGTGTAAATATACACATATAGATCAACGTACGCAGAAAAACCCTAAAAGATGGCCACTTGATGCAGAAAAATTAAATTTACCCTTTTGCTCATACAGAAACTTAGGGAGAACTAGAAAGAGAAGGTTACCAGAGAGCACAACCTAAGTCGGCGACTGAGAGAGCAAAACCAATTTTGAGCTCCGGACTGTGGAGTGTCGCCGTCGGTCGGCGGTTGGAGCTTTCATGTAACCATTGGGCCGTATGGGCCTGAAAAGTAAACTGGGCCTAAAGGAATACAACCATCCAAGTCCATATCTGCATCATTTGGGCCTCCGTTTATACTGACTGTTATATGTTTTCTTCAAAAATATATATATACATAAATCGAGAACTGGTTTGGTTATTTAAGATCTGTTTGGTGTAACAAAAAAATAAAAAAAAAACACTTAAAATTTTTGAAAACCTTTAAAATTCTCTTACACATGTTATACTCATTGTACTTTGTGAAATTTTTATAAATTTATATATATCAACATATCCTCACAAATTTTTACAAATCTTAATAAATTTTTTATAAACTCCAATAATATTTCACAAACCTTAATAACTTTTTTATAAATCTCAAAAAACTTTTTAACTACTTCTAATAAATTTTGACATAAAACCGTTTCAATGGAACCACCAAAATTGTTCGAACGGTTTCTATCTCCAAAAAAATGATGTACAAAAGTCAAAAATTTTACCATTTATCTTTTGAAAAACGTGATTTGGTGACTGTATACCAAACATCAAAAAATCTCTCAAATCACATTTTTAATCCTTTTTCGTTATTTTTTACCGCATCAATCGGACCTTGAAATTTATGAATTGAGCTTCTATTATAAATTTAATAATTTATATGTTTGGTCATAAAAATAAAAATAAAAATGAAACAACTTGTACAAAATGAGAAGTTATTTTCTTACAAAAATATACATGTAAGTTTGTGCATCAATCTTAGCTCAGATGATTTATGAGTGTTAAGAATTTTAGGTTTGTAATTTTTCCACGTAGTTGTCTGGTGTATTATTTCTACATCTTATGAGAGAATTTTTTTTTTTTTTTTTTGATAAAATTGTATTTTCAAATTGCAATTTTGAAAAGTTCAATTTGAGAATGGGATTTTTAAACTACATTTTGTGATTGTCATTTTTTTTTAATTTAAAATCGTATTCTTATGATGCATTTTTTGTTTAAAAGATCAACAATTTTTACAAAATAAATTAAAATAGATAGTATTTCGGCAATTAAGTTTTAACCACCAGAGCAAAAATAAAATCCCTTGAGAGTCGGATAAGAAATGCTGACAAGCCTCGTGATTCAATAGTATATTAATGTGTATGGATTCCATTTAAGCTTCGTGATTAATTCAAAGTCATCTCTAAGCGAGTAAGGTAACATTTTTTTGGGTGGAATACCGGTATAATGTCATGCTTAGGCACCCGTTTGGGAATAGTAGTTGGTATCTTTTTGTTTTGTTTTTTTTTTTTTAAAATGATCAAATTTACTCTTTTATTTTTTATATTTCCTTTAAATACTGATGGGTAAAACTATCAAATTAATAAAAAAACTAAAAAAAATTACATATTTTTTATATTAGGTTTGTTTTCCTTTCCAAACACAAAAATATTAACTTTTTAGTAATTAACTAATAATCAATTACAAAAAAACCAACTTTGTACTTCCCCAAGCCTTATTTTACTCTTTTATTGATCTCTACAAAAAAAATTTCCCCATAAATTATGAGAATAAATTATTATTTTTTTAATGGAAGAATGAGCCTATGTGGAACATTTACAAAATTACTCTCATTTTTATTGCTCGATACAATATTTGTTTTTAATAAAGAATCATGTCAATAGTTACCTATATTTTTATTATTTTCTATCATTTTAAGAGAGCATTTGGTATAACAAAAAATGAGATAATTCATAAGTTTGTAATTCGTACAGTAAAATAAAAAATGAATAACTTTATCGTGTGAAAGATACACTAATCTTGGTCTCAAGAACGTTTTTTATGCACACGAAATGCAACTATTCTTTTTTTTTTTTTCCGAGCTCACTGCATCCCTACCTTCAAACTGAACCACAGCTCATCTACTTCTCAAAATTATTGGGGAAAAAAGAAGTTAACAATATTAACGATGTTTTCTTAAAAAAAAAAAAAAAGTTGATAGACATAATCCGATTTTCTTTGTGTGGTGAATTATTTTTGTTGACGAGTAACCACGAAAAATATCTAAGTTTACAATATTTGAGAAATAATTATTTTAGTTTTATTTCACTCTCCCATAAAATAACTGAATGTGTTTTTTAAAAATAAATTTTTAAATACCACAAGTGTTTAAAAATACAACCAAAATTTAAATATTCAATTCAATCCATCTATTTTTTTTAAATATAATATATTTGTTATTCGTTTATTCAAACTTATTTTTAATTACAAAGGATAAACATATTAAATTAATAAAAAATTAAAAAAATTAACTATTAAGAAGTTAATTTTATTCTCTTATTGAATAAAAAAATTAACTTTTAGTAAGTAACTAATACAAATTAGTTAGTTTTTGTACATTTTTAACAAGACCTTAGTTTTGTTTGGGAAGTAAAAAAATTAACTTTTTTTTTGTGACTAATTAGTAATCAACTAATAAAAAGCTAATTTTTTTGTTTTTTGGAATGAAAAAAAGTTAATTTTTTAGTAACTAACTTTTTAATTTTTTGTTAATTTGACAATTTTACCCTTTAATGTTTAAAAAAAGTACAAAATATAACATGGTACATTTAGTCATTTTAAAAAAAAAACCAAAAAATTAATAGTTGGTCGTTAGAACTATCAGTTACTGTTCTCAAACAGAATCTAAAGCTCACAAATATTCAGCCATTTTATCCAAAAAAGAGAAAAAAAATAGTTTTTAGCTAGCTTAGTTTGAACAATTTACGAAGTTAATAATGCAGAGGCTATTTAGCTAGAAAAAAAAAAGTTGATTAAAAAATATAATAAAAGTATAAAATTTTAATATAAAAGAAATATGTGATAAAATTTTATTTAAATAAAGTAAAAAAAAAAAAAAAGAAAACTTATAGGTTTTGATTGATTGGCCAACTAAATACCCTGTAAAAAGTTTAAAATACCCTTAGCTAGCTTAGTTTTAGACCAAGAAAAAAAAAAAAAAACTCTTTTCCCATTATCCCTAAATATATTCAGCCACCTTGTCAAAATTATCCTTTAACTAGGTTGACTCTGGACAAAAACTCGCTTCGTCATCCAACTTGAGCCTTGCGCCGCCATGGCCAGGAAAATTCAGGGATTGGATCTTCCAAAGGTCTCCCCTTGAGTTGCCATTGACCCACATTTCAGGGGTATAAATAATAGGTAGAAAAGGCCAATTATACATTCATTTAAATATATATACTAGGATTGACCGTAAGATGCTCAAGCTATACAAACTTCTTTAAATTATTAACATAAGTTATATATACCAAACTAAACAATAAAGAAGAGATGAAAGCTAATTTCGGTATTAATATATAAAAAACAAAACAAAGCAAAAGTTTACAAATTATAAACACTGTAATATATATATGTAATAACATATTTAGAAATCTAGATAGAAAATTGAAGAAACTTACACAAAAGAGGAGAATCTAAAAGTTTTAGGTGATGGTTTGTGTGTAGAGAGAGAAAAGACATTAGAGAAGAAACCAAAAGTTTTCTAGATGATGAGAGGATTACTATAGAGAGAGAGGGAGAGAGGAATTTTGACAAGAAAATGGTTCCTAAATTTCATATTTTTTTTTCTAATCCTTTCTTTAATGAAACTTTTATTATAATTAAGTGATCGACGGAGTACTAACGAGAGAGAGAGAGAAAGGAATTTTGATAAGAAAATGGCTCTTGAGTTTTAAATTTTAATTTTTGGTTTTTTTTTTTTTTTTTGTCTAACCCTCATTTAACGAAATTTTTATTATAGGTTATTTCAGATAACGGACGGGAATATCTTGAAAACAAAATGACTATTGAGTTTTATATTTTCATTTTTGTTTTTCTTTTAACCTCCATTTAATGAATCTTTTATTATAAGAATTACTATACAAAGAGAGAAGGAATCATTTTTGAGTTTCATATTTTTATTTTTATTTTTTTTTCTAACCCTCATTTAATGATTTTTCTATTAAATTCATTTAAGGTGATAAGCGAAATACTATATGCGGAGAGAAAAATGAATGACTTTTGAATTTTATATTTTTATTTTTGTTTTTTTTTTCTAACTCTTCTTTAATAAAACTTTTATTATAATTCGTTATAGGTGGAGAGAGAGTGTGTGAAATTTGTTTTAAAAACAAAACGAAGAGTCTGTAAAAAAAAAAAAAAAATTGAATGGAGAGCAAAAAACCATATCATGTAAGATAGGAGTTAAAGAGAAGAAGAGAGAGAAATTTTCATTTTTGGTATTACAATATAAATGTGTATATTACTATTGTTATTGTTGTTATTTATTTGTGTATAATCTGTGTGTATATCATTTGTCTATTATTAACAAATTACCCACAACATAACTGTGCTCAGTTGATCACCCTGCGGCGCTCTCTCTCACTCTCTCTCTCACTCTCTCACTCTCTCTTTCTGTCTCTCTCACATCCAACTTGCTCCTTATCTTACCCAGAAAAAATTCAAACATTGGATCTTCCAAAAGGTGTCTCCTATGAGGAAGCCCATTGCCCAGAGATCAAGGAGTTTTATTATTTAACTTGATCAATAAGCTAGAAGAAAATTTGAAAATATTAGAGAAATATATTACGTGAGAAAAAGACTTGCAAACGATATTAATGTCAAAGTACCTTAATGTGTAATTTATTTTACATTCACTCAATGATTTAATACAATTTTTTTTCCCTCCACTCTCACTCTCACTCTCTTTCCCCGCTAATTCTTTGTAGATTTAAGCATTTAATTAAATGAAACAAAAATAATAAATTACCTAGTTTGAATCGCTAAATAGCACATAAAAAATACACATATGTGTACATAAAAAATACACATATGTGTACATAAAAATCAATAAGGTGCGATTTGGTTCACAAAAACAAACATAAAGGGGGAAAAAAAAAAAGTCAACTTCTTTAACTTCTTTCCCCAAATATAAAATTAATTTTTACTATTTTTTTTTCAACTTTCTCAAATTTTCTTTAACTTTTTCAAATTTTACCAAAAAACTTTACTAACTACTAAAATATTACCCATATGCAAAGTTGTACTCAAACGGTGCCCAAGTCTACTATACTTTTAAAACACATTTCATGACAAACATAAAATATAACATTATTATTATTGTTTACTCTAATTTGAACCGGCCTGTAATCATGGGCTAAGGCCTAATAGGGGGTGAAGGCCCTATCATCAAGTCAACCCTTTGCTACATAATTTTATATGCCCTGCCACAGCGCATTACTCAATAATCTTATTGAAGGTCAATATAAAGTAACTATTATGGACCAACTTTGACATTAGAGTGTTTGGTTAGAAAAAAGTTAATAAAAAGTACAATAAAAATATAAAAATTTAATATAAAAGTGATAAGTGACAAAATTTAATTATAAGAAAGTATAAAATTTTATAACTTTTGATAACTTTTAATATTTGATTTTCGACTAAACAGACCCATTATATATACTTTCAATGTGTAGGAAAGAGTCAATAGTATTGTAGTATCACCAACGCTATCTATACTGAATTAATTAGCGTATTAACTTAGCTACATAGTAGGTTCGTCTAAGTTTTGTTTGGAAATTATACAAAATTAAAAGAAGAAATACTATCTTCTTTCCTTCCTTTATTTGATTTAAAGTACCAAATATTTCTGCAATTTTCTATTATAATATTGTAGATACAAGGTACACCTGTTTTTTATTTTTATTTTTTTTTTAAATACAAGGTCACAACAATTTGTGTAAAAATTGATTAAATTAAATTAAACCTATTTAATATTGGATC
>QLOD02000017.1:840171-853691 GCA_003260245.2 Sideroxylon spinosum | reverse complement strand
ATACAAAACATGGAGATTTTGACAAAATAAATAGAGATGCAGATAAGCAGGGAAATATATACATATATATGTTATCTGCGTGTATCAAATATAACATCCACAAATCACCCAAAAAGAAATATTAAACAAATAACATTAATTCGACATTCAATCTATTAACAACATTATTCATTACACGGCCAACTAAAGATTATGCAAAACATGAGACAGAAAAAAAATTAGATAGTATGACAAAGAAAATTATGTTTTGATCTGTCACTATCCCACAAAAGATACATAAAATAAAAAATCAAACAAGCCATGTGATGTGTTCAATATATATCTAAATGTGTCAAATATGTAGATCCAATGTGTCAAACACAGATATAGCAATCGTTTCAGGGTGTCCACACGTCATAGGTCAACATTATCAAGCAATGAGGTAAATTGCTGAATTCCTACTTGATGACCAACATAGCGGCACAAGCATGCATCCCTATGATGATGGATTAGGTGTTTGTTTCTTTTACCAATAAATTGAATAATAACAACCAAAGCATGCAATCGTGATTGAAAGCAATATTTAACATCACACATTAATTATCAACAACAGATAAAGAATGTGTGTTACATAATGATCCAGAATTCCAAAATGCCCCTTGTATGCGAAAGACAAATTAATTCATGTACGAAGGTTCAAGCCATATGAATGGCTGACCCACCAATAAATCAAGATAAAAGGCACCAAATATAAAGAAACTACAACTGGTTTGATGCACACCTCTGCCTGAATGGCCTCTGCAGTCTTAGCATGAGGTGGGCGATATGCAGCAGGTATCTGCATAGGTTGGTTGATGGAAGCAGCTTTTGCAGAGGCCTGGGAAGATTTTGACCCACGCCCTGAAGATATTCATTTTATGCAATCCATTAACTTCCACGAAAAAACTAAAATTTGAAGGTATATAAATTTTATAAAAGAGAAAACCTTGTTTTTTGGTTTCTTCAACTTTCAAAGATTCAACAGACTTCACAAGTTCTGCAATGTCACCAAACTTATCTGGTGATTCTGGTTTCCATTCAGCCTGTGCGGATAGTTGGCAAGAAAAATCAAGAGTTGAAAGACAGGCCTGATTGAGAATTGGACTAGATAATGATCGATCAAACAACTGACCTGATACAATTTGTTAAACATCTTCCTGAAGTACAATGATCCATTGTGGTGAAAAATTTTAATCCTTCAACATATGAAGAGAAATGAAACAAATATCAGAAATATGTTGACTTACAACAAGATTTAACCCCCATCTTAATATCCCTCCAACCCCCCCCCCAAAAAAAAAAAAACTCAAAAAAATAATAATAATAATAAAAAGAGATAGAGAGATAGAGAGAGAGTAGAGAGAAGGCAGTGTAAGTGGCATACAACAAAGCATACTGGCATGCACACCCTAAATATTCTCTATTACAGGGCTATCTTTGTAATCCGCAAAACAAATATTCACTATTACAAGGCTTTTTTCACACATTGTCCCGCAGAAGAGATGAGTAGTCTCAATCCCAGGCACCGTGGGAGAGGCCGGTATCCTAGGCCGTTTCTTCCATGGTGCTTTGCATCCTCATTAAATACAAAATCGTAATTAATGCCTTGATGCCTTTTTCTATTTATAATATTTTTATTTTATCAAAAAAATATATACAAAATGGTAAAATTCATTGTCTGATTCCAACAAATCAGGTTAAAAGATACATATTGTAAGAAACGGAAATTCAAACAAGCATTTTCAAATTTTAAACTACAGCCAATACATATTTCATAGACGATTACCATGAAGAACTTGCCCAAGCACAAAAAATCAACATACCCATTGTCAACTTGTAGTCTTGGAGCTGTTGTCGCAGTCATGAAATAGCGTCCATCTGGAGACCATTCACTTGTCACTGACCATTCAGCCTTAGTCGTCCCAAGCTGCTTTTTCTCCAAATAGTCCCAAAATGCCTGAAGCAATAGAGAAAGTAAATAGCTTGAATATGATGTAGAGGATTAGAAAACCTTGTTCATACTTCAACTTGCAGCAGAACCACTATGGCCTGAATTTGAAAGGAGAAATAAGACATTTTAAATACGCGCGCGTGCACACACATTATTAAGTTAGCTTGATATATATTGTTAGGCCCACTACATGTTGAAGCACGACAAAGCCATTCCCCACAATTCTCTAGCCACTTGAGAATATGAGGAATAGATTCTAACCATGACTATTCTTCTTTTTCTCAAATTGATAATAGTGATATTATTTCTAGGCAAGAATAGCAAATAATAGTCCACAATTAGGCTTAGGAATAGTGTCCCAAAAATTAGGATAAACAAGCCATGCATTGCAGTAAGAATTTGACTATAATCGAAAAAGGATAAGACAAAAAAACATTTAAAATGATATACCATATCACCAGGTAAGTTTCCAAAGCCTGCCAAGCACAGAACTGTTAACCAGAGAATTAAGGCCACGAACACAAATAGTGAAATTAGAGATAAATAGGCCATCCCAAGACATGATAAACTTCCCTGTAAACTGTAAAAGTAAAATATAGTTTTTTCACTTAAGGATACACTTCCCTTTTGGGTTCCATCTGATTGTGTTGTAAGGACCTGTTCCAAGCTCAAGTAGGGGGTTGCACTTCTTGTCAAACACTGTTGCCCTTGCAGGCATAACTGAAGCACGGTGTCAAGGAAGGCGAACATACGCCACATAATAAGAATAGATTATGAAAAGCAGCCAGCAATATCTTAAATAGCTTCAAGATTTTCCCTTTATCAATCCAAGATTCCATTGAGACGCACCTACTGATAAATTCAGACCCCAGGAAAAAAACAAGCTTGCATCTAAGCCTCCTGCCATGTGTCAAGTGGATGTATGTCATGTGCTCCAAAAGAAATACAGCCAACTAAACAGATACAAAAATACTAGGAATTATTATAAAAAGAATCACAAGGAATGTAGTCTTTAACTTCTCAGCACCCCCTCCCTCATTCTTTGGGCGGCCGAGCGCACATGGAGGGAATAATATGGCTTAGAATCAGAAAACACAGATGACTGAGCCCAATTTTTTGGCAAAAGTGAAAGTGACCATACCGTGTAATCCTGCTTAGTTCACTCACTAAATAATTTCCTAAGTAGAGCTAAAATGAATAGTCTCTAACTACTACGCCACGAAGGAA
Source organism: Sideroxylon spinosum (assembly GCA_003260245.2). Lineage (NCBI taxonomy): Eukaryota > Viridiplantae > Streptophyta > Magnoliopsida > Ericales > Sapotaceae > Sideroxylon > Sideroxylon spinosum. The sequence continues at coordinate 850,495 of QLOD02000017.1, read as the reverse complement.
GGATACATCCATAAACAACTGCAAATTCTGAACCAGAGAATGACCATTGAACGTCATGTACAGGACCTTCTTTACCTGCAATGGCTCAGAGGATCAAATGTTTGCAATAGAACTTGTGCTATTCTACACAAGGTGAAAGAAACATGTGTGCACGTGTGCTTGTGTGTTCCTTTTGTTTGGTGGGGGAAGGGTACATACCAAGTGGCACAACTCCTTCATGTGTCCCATCTATTGTCAAGTAGTTTAACTTTGATTCTCCATAGTAACTCTGGTTGGTTTTATCAACATCTGACTGCACCACAACCAGAAGCCCTGTAGAACCAGAGTTCCAATTCAGCTGAACCGTTGAGCATCTGAAGAAACTCCTCCGGGCAACAGGTTGACTTTGTGAATCTTTTTCACAAGAAAATATCTGGACACTGGCAGGAATTCCCTGCAAGAACAAATGGATGAGCTGAAAGAAGAAAATAAAATTTCTTATCCTTGGGTTATGAGTAAAATAAAACATTTATAGAATGCCTGCTCTGGTGGGGATTCCTATTATTCAATTTATTTCCTCATCATTTTATTCCATAAAACATGCGATTGCATAGCCCCCACTGTACCCTACCAGCAGGGGCAGAGGTAAAACAAAAAGACCCAGAGCATATATTTTGAATGGGAGAAAAATGATAAAAATAAAAAGATAAAGGATCTAGATCTAGTCCTCGTCTACTCCAATCCAACTTAAGCAAATGAAGAGACACCACTGTTAAGTTTATCTACCGAAAAGAAAAAATATGAAATGAAAAATAATCTCTCTGGTAGATAATTAGTTGTTTATTACGTCAGATTATTATGCAATGGAATTTAGTTCTGAATTTTGGATTGTAGATGCCATTGTTTTGCATGCATCTAATTGACTCAAATAAACATTCCATGGTCCCAAGTTAATTCATTCTCAACCTTTTCCTTTTACATAGCTCAAATGAACTTTGGAACATGTTCACGTATGGGATCCTAACAGGACTGAATTCAAACAGAAATCCTTACGTAAACATCGACTCATTAGAAAACACTAAGATAAATCTTTAAATAATTATAATATAAAGAATGACCAAAAATCCGAGAGGTCCTGCTTGTGATGATCATCGATATGAGTGCAAGACATTATATATCCAGCACGAGGAAAATCTTGATCAGCATAGATTTCCTATAATCTTTCCGGAGCTGTGAATAACACACCTTAGATTCTGGAACAAATGCTGCCACATGGGATCCAGGATTTTTGGAAAGCTCTACAGCAGCAACTCCAGGAATCCTAAGCCGATTTATTATTCCTTTAGAAAAATCGCTCGCATCAAAAAACTGTATCTCATTTGTTGCCAGACGACATGCAACAGCTTCATCAGAGCTAAATTGTATTGACGGCCTGAAGGTACAAAAGTCAAACAACTGAAAGCATATCAAGAATTCAGCTATTGAAATTTAGATACAAATAAGGAAGATGACTGAAGCCGAAAGAAAGGATCCAGATTTATTTTCTAAAATCAATCCTGGTCATAAGCGTGCAATTATATGCTGAAATCAAAAATAATAATTGTAATAAATAACAAAAGATAAAATCAAAGTAAATATAGAACTTTTGTTATTAAACATACCATGTGGTTTTCATCATGTTCTTCTGAAATAGATCATAAACAGAACCACCAGTCTCTGTCTTCCATAACATCACATTTTTTTCCTGTGGTGAAGAGGCTTTCTGAAAGGTCTGAAGGTAAGTCCCACGTGGGGACAAGGTGGCTGCAAGAAGGTTCGGGATTTCAAAGGATCTGGTCTCTCTGCAGCTTTTGCAATCATAGATGCTAATGACAGAGTTGGATTTTATCACCATTAGTTTGGATCCATCTTCACTGAACTTTGCATTAGTACAGGAAACATTTTCAAGCTTGTTACTGGGCTCACCATTGTTGAAGGGGGGTCCAGCCCAAAGAGCGAAACCCTCTGGTCCTCTAACTGTGAGAGAAAATATCAAAAAGAATAGATTAAAGAAGAGGACAAATGTGTTGAAGTAATATTCGGAGTCGCACGACAAAATACCTAAAATCTCCAAAGAAGGTGATGGGTCTACAACTGCCATTACAGGCCACCAAGGATTTTCTGAAATCAAGGGGGAATCAGTTAATCAGAGTCTTCACATCACCTCCAGGACACAACTTATTCTAAAACTAAAAGCTAAGTTTAGCAATGAGATTTATCAAGTGCAGAAGCAGGTCTTATATATATACATAAGAGTGCAGAAGTGCACAACACAGCTTGCTACCAGAATGACCCAGTGGCCCAAAGCCATCAACCCCTCAACAGGTGCCAAAAAGCAGGTGTTTTCAAAACAGGTCAAACACGGGTTAGCCCATGACCCATTAAGGATCAAAAAATTTTAAAAAACATATATTTTAAACTCAAATTATTTTAAAAAATAATCATAAATAAGATATAAAAAAATATTTTAAATTTGAATTATTTAAAATAATAATAATAATAAAATATTTAAAATAAAAAGTTAACGAGTAGCTTGTTACTTGACCAGTTAACCCATTAACCTCTTCTTTTAAAACGAGTTAACAAGTGGGTCAAGGAGCTCAAAAAATGTACTAGGTCGGATCCGACCCACCCGGAACCTGACCCATTGCACACTCCTTGAATTCAAAGGGCAAAATTAGACTGTATCTAGAAAATAATAAAATAGAAAACTTTCCCTAGAAGAAACCAACCTAAACCCTCTCATAGAAAGAGGAAACATAATTGTCATGAGCTACAACTGAAAGCAATGAAATTAAACTATAAACCCTGATCCAAAATATATTTCAGACTTAGTCCTATCAGCAGATAGAATTGGAAATGAATCCAATATGCCATTTGAATCAAACTAATCTGATCAACTGGTAACACAGGTAGGGATGGCAATGGATTGGGCATGTTAAGTGGGATCCAATCTGATCATTCCCTAATGAGACAGGTATGGGTTACGACTGAATGGGTTCGGGGATGAGAGATTAAAAATCTATCGGTTTTGGGGTTAAAGTTGCACTACCCCAACACAATTAGATTTAAAATTACAATAATCCCCTTAGTATAAATATCGCTGAAACATTCAGCTGCACCTCTCCCCCTTCCCTCTGTCAACTTCATCTATTCAACAAAATCAACAGTGAACACTCAAGCTGTCCTCCTTCATCTCAATCCTATCATCTTTTTGGTTTACAATATTTACAGCGAGAGTGCTAAGGTCAATACTGATGCTGCAGGCTTACAAGATTTCAGTGGTGCAAACTCTGTGAATAAAGTGAAAAGGCACTAATCATGGGCAGCAAATATATGACATCAGGCAAATTGAGTCAGGGGCATCCTATTTTCCAATTACAGATCAAATGGAAACAACTGCAGGCAGTGAACATTCTGAGCCCTTGCTTTCAGTTTTGGAAGAAGCCAAAAAATCAATTTGTAGCCAGATTTCATGTTCCAGTTTCCTCTGTGCTCCTTGTATCTTCTCAATGTGCTTTTGACCCCACTGAATACAGAATTCTAAAAGTGTTTTTTGAATGTTGTTCACTGATTGTTGTTTTTGATTCCATCAAAGTTCGGTTCAACAAAATGCTGGACTGTGGTTATTAAAAAATTGGAAATAGATTTGGTTCGCATTATACAACTTTGGTTATTGCTCACACAAAGGATTTCGATTTTCTCATTTTCATTGCATTCTTTGTCTTAATGGGGTGGGGTAGGGTCTGTGGCACCCTATGCCAGAGGCAGGGGATTATTTGTTAGGGTGAGGTCAGGTAAGGGGTCCCCCCCCCCCCCGGCCCAAAAAAAAAATCCCATTGCCATTCCTAAACAGAAGTTTAGGTGCATTAAAAAAAAATATATAGAATTCCAATTTCTCTGTTTGGCAGAGTTAAAACTGAAATAATATAGGAGTTAGTAACATCACAGCTGGAAACTAGACAAGACTTGCTATCACCATCAGCCAAATACAATTTACTTTGAGCTCACAGATCACAGTTGCTTCACGAGACAAGCATTAGTGATTCTTTTTCATAAACATGCAGCTAATGTTACCAATTTGCAGGCGTTTTAAAAATTCAAGCCACAATCAAATTGGCATGTCAACAATATTTAGTGATCATAGAAAATCAAATTCAACGGGATTTTCAACTACAATGAAAAAAACACAGAGTAACTAAATAAAATAAACTTAAAAATGCACAAAATCTAGGACAAGTACGAAACTAATTCTAGCATAGAGCCTGATAAAGGATTTTTATAGTAGTAGAAAAATATAAAAAGCTCCTGAAAAAATAGTTTATTGATCTCCCAGTGTTTGATAATTTAAATGTAAGCCTCAAAGCAACGACCAAACTTAAATTTAGAAAATATTGACTTGTTCCATTTCCACAACCAGTTATCCAATAAACAAATCAACCGATTCAAAGATGTTGGATGAACAAATAGGCCCTTAGTAATTAATCACTGATTGAAACATCATATAAAACAGAATCCAATACAAAAAGGACTACAAAATTACAAAGAAAAATACAATCTTTCACCACTAAATCGAATGCCCACTAACTGAAAATCTAAGTTCGAAGGCTTCTGACCATAAACACACGTGTAAATATACACATATAGATCAACGTACGCAGAAAAACCCTAAAAGATGGCCATCTGATGCAGAAAAATTAGTTACCCTTTTGCTCATACAGAAACTTAGGGAGAACTAGAGAGAGAAGGTTACCAGAGAGCACAACCTAAGTCGGCGACCGAGAGAGAGCACAACCAATTTTGAGCTCCGGACCGTGGAGTGTCGCCGTCGGTCCGGCCGTTTGAGCTTTCATGTAGCCATTGGGCCGTATGGGCCTGAAAAGTAAACTGGGCCGAAAGGAATACAGCCATCCAAGTCCATATCTGTGTAATTTGGGCCTCTATTATGGTGATTGCTATATATATACTTCAGAAAAATATATATATAAATCGAGAACTGGTTTGGTTATTTAAAAAATATGAATTGAGTTTCTAATATAAATTTAATAATTAATATGTTTGGCCATAAAAAAAAAATGAAACAAATTGAAAAAAACGAGAATAAATGATTTTCTTATACAAATATACATATATGTTTTTTTCTTGGTAACCTGGAACCTGTACCGATTTATTGCAGTTCTCAACGAACTATGTAGCCGATAAGTAAGTCGGGGAGATGTACGTTGCCCTTTACGCATATCCCGTTTAAGTCAGCAAATGAACCCATGTGATCGCTATGGGGAGTATATCCACAAGTCACTCGAACTAACCCCAAGAATAATATACATGTATGTTTATACATCAATCTTAGCTTAGATGATTTATGAGTGTTAAGAATTTTAGGTTTGTAATTTTTTCATATAGTTGTCTGATGTATTATTTCTACATTTTATGAGAGAATTTGTTTTCGATAAAATTATATTTTTAAATTGCAATTTTGAAAAGTTCAATTTGAGAATGTGATTTTTAAACTGCATTTTGTGATTGTCATTTTTTTTTAATTTAAATTCGTATTCTTATATTGTATTTTTTAAAAGATCAACAATTTTTGCAAAATAAATTAAAATAGATAGTATTTCAGCAGTCAAGTTCTAACCACTAGAGCAAAAATAAAATCCCCTGAGAGTCGGATAAGAAATGTTGACAAGCCTCTTGATTCAATAGTATATTAATATGTATGGATTCCGTTTAAGCTTCGTGATTAGTTCAAAGTCATCTTTAAGCGAGTAAGGTAACATTTGTTTGGGTAGAATACCGGTAAAATGTCATGCTTAGGCACCGTTTGAGAATGGTTGTTAGTATCTTTTTTGTTTTTTATTTTTTATTTTTTAAAGATTAAATTTATCTCTTGTATTTTATATTTTTTTTTAAATATTAAAGGATAAAACTGTCAAATTAATAAAAAACTAGAAAGTTATCTATTAAGAAGTTAGGTTTTTTTTTTGTTCTTTTCATAACACAAAAAAAAAAAAAATTTATTTTTTAGTAGCTAATTACCAATCAGTTACAAAAAAAAATAACCTTTTTGCGACCCAAACCAAGTCTTATTTTACATTTTTATTGATCTCAATAAAAAAAATTTTCCCTTAAATTATGAGAATAAATTAGTTTTTTAATGGAAGAACGAGCCTTTGTGGAACCTTTACAAAATTACTTTCATTTTTATTGCTTGATACAATGTTTGTTTTTTAATACAAGAATCATGTTAATATTTACTTATATTTCTATTATTTTCTATAATTTCAAGGAACGTTTGATGTAACAAAAAAAAAAAGATAAAATGAGATAATTCATAGAATAAGATAAAAAAAATGAATAACTCTATCACGTGACATATACACTACTTTTTTTTTATGCATACCAAATGCAACTATTCTTATTTTCGAGCTCATTATATTTTACTACCTTCAAACTCAACCATCGCTCATCTACTTCTCAAAATTATTGGGGAAAAAACAAAAAAAAAAAAAGTTAACATTATTAACAATGTTTTCTTTAAAAAAAAGGTTGATAGACATAATCCGAATTTCTTTGTGTGGTGAATTATTTTTGTTGACGAGTAATTAAGAAAAATATAAAGTTTATAATATTTGAGAAATAATTATTTTATTATTATTTCACTCTCCCATAAAAATGCTGAATGTGTTTTTAAAAGATAAAATTTTAAATACCACAAGTGTTTAAAAATACAACCAAAATTCAAATATTCAAGTCAATCTATTTATTTATTTTTTAAATATAATATATTTGTTATTCGTTTATTTAAACTTATTTTTAATTACAAAGGATAAACATATTAAATTAATAAAAAAATAAAAAAATTAACTATTAAGAAGTTAATTTTATTCTCCTATTGAATAAAAAAAATTAACTTTTAGTAAGTAACTAATAACTAATTGAAAATAAGTTAGTTTTTTTACTTTTTAACAAGACCTTAGTTTGGTTTGGGATGTAAATTATTTTTTTTTTTGTGATAAATTAGTAATTAACTACTAAAAAGCTAACATTTTTTTGTTTTTGGGAATGAAAAAAAAGTTAAATTTTTAGTAACTAACTTTTTAGTTTTTTATTAATTTGATAATTTTACTCTTCAATGTTTAAAAGAAGTACAAAATATGAGAGTACATTTAGTCATTTTAGGAAAAAAATCAACAAATTAATAGTTGGTAGTTAGAACTATCAGTTACTGTTCTCAAGCAGAATCTAAAAGCTCACAAATATTCAACCATCTTATCCAAAAAAGAAAAAAATAGTTTTTAGCTGGCTTAGTTTGAATGATTTACCAAGTTAACAATGCAGGGGCTATTTAGCTAAAAAAAATTGATTAAAAAATACAATAAAAGTATAAAATTTTAATATAAAAGAAATATGTGATAAAATTTTATTTAAATAAAGTTAAAAAAAAATTAGAGGTTTTGATTGATTGGCCAACTAAATGCCCTGTAAAAAGTTAAAAACACCCTTAGCTAGCTTAGTTTTAGACAAAAAAAAAAAAAACGCTTTTCCCATTATCCCTAAATATATTCAGCCACCTTGTCATAATTATTCTTTAACTAGCTTGACTCTGGACAAAAACTCTCTTCCTCATCCAACTTGCGTCTTGCGCCGCTATGGCCAGGAAAATTCTGGGATTGGATCTTCCAGAGGTCTCCCATGGAGTTGCCATTGACCCACATTTCAGGGGTATAAATAAGGTGTGTTTGAAGTTGTATAAAATTATATAAAAGTTAATATATTGTGATTTATACAGTGAATAAAAAGGTTAAATTGTACAATCTCGTAATTCGTATTTGTAGAGATTTATAGAGTTTTGTATTATAATGTAGAGTTTCAAACAGAACCATAATAGGTAGAAAGGTCAATTATACATTCATTTAAATATATACACTAGCATTGACCCGTAAGATGCTCAAGCGATTCAAACTTGTTTAAATTATTAACATAAGCTATATATACCAAACTAAACAATAAAGAAGAGATGAAAGCTGATTCCGGTATTAATAAATAAAAAACAAAACAAAGCAAAAGTTTACAAACCATAAACACTATAATATATATATATATATATATATGTAATAACATATTTGGAAATCTAGATAGAAAATTGGAGAAACTTACATAAAAAAGGAGAATAAAATAAGAGAATCTAAAAGTTTTAGGTGATGGTGTGTGTATAGAAAGAGAAAAGGAATCAGAGAAGAAACCAAAAGTTTTCTAGGTGATGGCAGAATTAGAGAGAGAGAGAGGAATTTTGACAAGAAAATAGCTCCTAATTTCATTTTTTTAACCCCTTCTTTAATGAAACTTTTATTATAATTAAGTGATCGACGGAGTATTAACGAGAGAGATAAAGGAATTTTGATAAGAAAATGGCTCTTCAGTTTCAAAATTTTTATTTTTTGGTTTTTTTTTTTTTTGGTCTAACCCTCATTTAACGAAACTTTTATTAGAATTTATTTCAGATAATGGGCGGGAATATCTTGAAAACAAAATGACTGATGAGTTTCATATTTTCATTTTTGTTTTTCTTTTAACCTCTATTTAATGAATCTTTTATTATAAGAATTACTATACAGAAAGAGGGGGAATCACTTTTGAGTTTCATATTTTTATTTTTATTTTTTTTAACCCTCATTTAATGATTTTTCTATTAAATTCATTTAAGGCAATGAGCGAAATAGGAGAGAAAAATGAATGATTTTTGAATTTTATATTTTTATTTTTGTTTTTTTTCTAACTTTTCTTTAATGAAACTTTTATTATAATTCATTACAAGTGGAGATAGAGTGTGTGAAATTTGTTTTAAAAACAAAACCAAGAGTCTGTAAAAAAAAAAAATTGAATGGAGAGCAAAAAACCATGCCATGTAAGATAGGAGTTAAAGAGAAGAAGAGCGAGAAATATACATTTTTGGTATTATAAATGTGCATATTACTATTATTATTGTTGTTATTTATTTGTGTATAATCTGTGTGTATATATCATTTGTATATTATTAACAAATTACCCACAACATAACTGTGCTCAGTTGATCACCCAGCGGCTCTCTCTCTCTCTCTCTCTCTCTCTCTCTCACATCCAACTTGCTCCTTATCTTACCCAGAAAAAATTCAAACATTGGATCTTCCAAAATGTGTCTCCTATGAGGAAGCCCTTGGCCCAAAGATCAAGGAGTTTTATTATTTAACTTACTTGATCAATAAGCTAGAAGAAATTTTGAAGATATTAGAGAAATATATTACGTGAGAAAATTAATGTCAAAGTACCTTAATGTGTAATTTATTTTACATTCACTCAATGATTTAATACAATTTTTTTTCCCTCCACTCTCACTCTCACTCTCACTTTCTTTCCCCGATAATTCTTTGTAGATTTAAGCATTTAATTAAATAAAACAAAAATAATAAATTACCTAGTTTGAATCGCTAAATAGCACATAAAAAATACATGTATATATACATAAAAATCAATAAGGTGCGGTTTGTTTCACAAAAACAAACATAAAAGTTAAAAAAAAAAAAAAAAAAAATCAACCTCTTTAACTTTTTCCACCAAAGATAAAATTAATTTTTTTACAAAAAATTTTTTTTTTCAACTTTCTCAAATTTTCTTTAACTTTTACAAATTTTATCAAAAAACCCAACTAACTGCTAAAATATTCCGTGTCAGCCCATATGCAAAGTTGTACTCAACCGTTGCCTAAGTCTAAGATACGTTTAAAATACATTTCATGACAAACATAAAATATGACATTATTATTATTATCATTTACTCCAATTCGAACCGGCCTGTAATCATAGGCTAAGGCCTAATAGCGGGTGAAGGCCCTATCATTAAGTCAACCCTTTGCTACATAATTTTATATGCCCGGCCACAAAGCATTACTCAATAATCTTATTGAAGGTTGCTATATGGTAACTATTATTGATCAACATTGACATTATATATTTTCAATGCGTAGGAAAGAGTCAATAGTACGGTACTATCACCAACGCTATCTATACTTAATTAATTAACGTATTGACTTAGGTACATAGTAGGTTCGTCTAAGTTTTGTTTGGAACTTATACAAAATTAAAAGAAGAAATACTATCTTCTTTCCTTCCTTTATTTGATTTAAAGTACCAAATATTTCTGTAATTTTCTATTATAATATTGTAGATACAAGGTACACCTGTTTTTTATTTTTATTTTTTTTTAAATACAAGGTCACAACAATTTGTGTAAAAATTGATTAAATTAAATTAAACCTATTTAATATTGGATC
>QLOD02000017.1:735805-749932 GCA_003260245.2 Sideroxylon spinosum | reverse complement strand
GTGGCAATCCTGTGTCTTTTCAATGAAAAACTTTGTTGGGCAAGTGTTTTTTTTGGTTTACCTTCTTGATTTTAGTTGGTTCATTTTTCAGTCTTCTTCTATTCATGCCTCTTTGTTTAAGTCTCTTCATGCATCTGTATTCAAGTTGCTATATATATATATATATATGTCACGAACTCAACCATTACCATTTATCACTCGGAAGATTAACTAACCCTTTCCTTTTTGATTTGAAGCCGCCCATAAGTAATGGACTCATCGCATATGGGTTCAAAGTTCAAACCCCTTTATCATTTAGGAACTAGTTTTAAGGGTTACTAAATTAGTTGAGAAAGTTACAAAGTCGATTGTAACTCGATAGAGGTTAGTCTTCTTTCATTATTATAAATAACATATTTTGTCATTGAAATTAATAATATTATTCTGATTTTTAGAATTTTGTACTGATATTATGTTTCTTGCAAATTTAGGACTTAATATTTTATTTTGTCATACTCAAAAACGAGATTTGCCAAAACACTTTACCGTTGCGTCAAGTGTGGGTAATTAAAACTTTGTCTTGGTTTCTTTCCTTATACGTTAATCAAATTTGTAACACTTGCTCTGCAATGATAATAAACTTTCTAAGAAACAGAGGATATAATTTTGGAACTAAAAAGCCTTCACTTTGGCTTCACATCGTTGGAAGTGGTTTTCTTTTAATCCCTTTGTTTTTTAGACTATTGGAAGTGGGTTTTCCCTCCATTGCATGACAATACTGATGTTACGTGGAGATAGAAAAAATTGTAGATGGGGCAAGGCTAATTTGGAACATAATATTTTGTAAAAAATATCTAAAAAATTGATAAGTCATATCTAAAAAAATTTGAAATTGAAATTGAATAAATAATAAATAATAAAAAATCCAATCTAAAAAATGATAAAGTCTAACCAAAAAAAAAAAAAACTGATAAGGAGTGTATAACAAATTGATAAGTCATATTTAAAAAAAATAAAATTGCATAAATGATAAATAATAATAAAAAAATCATATCCAAAATATGATAAGGTCTATCTAAAAAACAAAGCACTAATAAATGACAAATAAAAGTTGAAAATGGATAAAAATAAATAAATAATAAAAAAAAGCCAATCTAAACTAATCATAAAACCTAAATAATAAAAAATAAAAGTTTATCTAGAAAATGATAAGACCTATCAAAAGATATGGAGTTAGATTAATGATAAATGATTAAAAAAAATATAACTTCGATAAACCGAGAAAATAGGAATTCTATAAAAATTTTAATGACAAATTTTTGATGAATATGAGCGGTGGAGGGGCAAGTATACATAATTTGAGATAAGTTAATAGAGTTAAGAAATATTTTAGTGAGAGCGATACTAAAAACAAATATATATACATATATATATATTTAGCTTTTTTAAAGAAAATAAATAGAAGTAATTGACTCTAATCAATCATCCTATCTTTGCCATTGGTTACATATCGTGAAATGATTAACGTTTAAATTTGTTGACCCGTCCTCCATGGGGGGCCATCTGTCACGGGCTTATGTTTTCACGTTTTAACTTGTGCAGTACTTAAACACTTTGCCTCTCTTTAAGTACTAAGTAAGCTTGACCATTGCTAGAAAGTGGAGAGCACTCACACAACTCATAAGAGAGCTAAGTGAGAGAGACACTTAAGAGCACACTTAGAGAACTTGGGGAATGCCTTGCTTTATTCACTCAAACTTGGTGGTACAAATGTGGGGATGACCCCTATTTATAGTCTCCCATCTCCTCAATAGATAGTGGAGATTCGTTTGATCAAACGGTGGAGGTTGCCGTTCTAGAACCCCCCTGAAAAATATTTAAGATATTTACATAGTATAGAATTATCTCCTATGTTCTAAAAGTCTCTACACTATCCATGTATTTATAAGGGTGTTCAAGACTATTCTAGAATGTACAAGATGTGCCTAGCATGGCCTAGTATTTTCTAGATAATTCCAAGACTAAGTCATCTTGCCATGGCCATGTAGGCATCCGCGGGGGGCCAAGTAAGCACTAACGTGGCGGGGTGTGACATCCTCCCCCACCTAAGGCAGCGATGCCCTCGTCGGACCATCATCATGAAACCTCTGGATTGCCTCCTGGAATTGCCACAAAGTTGATGCTGGCTCCAAATTAGCTTCGTTTTCAGGCAAACCCTCCCATTTTACCAAGTATTCCCGACTCGGAGGTATGCCTCGATGCCTAATTTCTCTGTCCGCCATTATGTATTCTACCTCCTTGTCATAATAAGTGATAACCGCCATAGGTGCCCTGTGAGAAACTCCTCGTTATAGGTCTTCCTTGTCTGTATGATATGGTTTGAGATAGTTGCCATGGAAGACTGGGTGGATCTTCAATTGTGGAGGTAACTCTACCTTGTAGGACACCTTTCCAACTTTCTTTAAAACGGAGAAGGGTGCTAGCCCTTGTGTACTTTCCTGATGGACTTGAACTGTTGGGGAAGAAGCTTAACAAGCACCAAGTCCTTAACTTGATAATCCATAGGCCGCCTCTTCTTATCTGTCATTTTTTTCATTTTCTTAGCAGCCTTCTCAAGGTAGGAGCGAGTGATATCTATCTACTCTTGCCATCCTTTAGCAGCCCTATATGCTACAGGACTTCTCCCAGTGTAGCCCATTATTATTGTGTTGGGTGTAAGGGGTTGTTACCCAATGACTATCTCAAATGGGCTATGGTTAGTAGCCTCGCTTCTTTGTAAGTTGTAAGAAAACTGGGCCATATCAAGCAACTTGGCCCAATCTTTTTGGTTGGCACTCACAAAGTGCCTAAAGTATAGCTCCAACAAGGCATTCATCCTCTCAGTTTGGCCATCAATCTGTGGGTAAAAGCTTGTGGATAAGCGTAAGTCAGACCCCATTAAGCCAAATCGCTCGGTCCAGAAGCTTCCAGTAAAGCAGAGGTCACGATCACTAATGATGGATTGTGGTAACCCCCAATACTTCACTACATGAGCCAAGAATAACTGGGCTGCTTGTTTTACCGTACAGTCCTTTGGGGCCGGTATGAAAAAACCATACTTTGAGAACATATTAACGACCACCATAATAGATCCATTGCCTTCACTTTGATATTCAAAATATCACAGGAAATAAATGCGAAGAGCTTTCTGGAAGTAAGGGCTCTCGCTCTGCTTTTCCAGGATATCGTGATATATTTGTAAAAAGGAGTTTGATGAATCAGGACCCAATAGTTCCACTATCCGTCTATATTTTCGAATGGATTCAGACTTAGACAGTGCTAATATGAAGTCCATGAAAACACTTTGCCATGGTCTTTCTGGTGTTAACAGTGATTCCAACAGTCCTGCCGAAGTTTGTTGTTCCACCTTGTCTTGTTGGCACACAAGACAAGTCTTTACGTAGGCCTCCACGTCATCCCGTAGCCCAGGCCAATAATATGCTGCCTCTAGTAAAGCTTTGGTGTGCTTTTGTCCTAAATGCCCTGCCCACTTGGCATCATGACATTTCTTTATCAAGTTCTTCCTTAGATTGCCCCATTTAGGGATGTAAATTCTTTTCCCTTTAGTGTAGAGTAAGCTATTTTGTATCAAGAATCTTTTAATCTTCCCTTCAATGGCCAAGGAGATCAATTTTTTGGACAAAGAGTCATGTGTTAACCCTTCTTTAATTAAGTTCATCAACTCTCATTGGAGCATACTAGTCGTAGCACCAAGCTCTGCCTTCCGACTTAGCAATCAACAACAAGATTGATCTTACCTGGCTTATACTCCAGCATGTAATCAAACTTTGCCAAGAAATCTTGCCATCGAGTTTGCTTCCGGTTTAACTTTTTCTAAGACTGAAAGTAGTTGGTGGCAACATTATCAGTTTGCACCACGAACCTTGACCCCAGCAGATAATGCCTCCAAGTGTGCAAGCAATGGATGATGGCGGTCTTTTCATTTTCTTTTACGGTGTACCGCCGTTTTGTATCATTTAGTCTGCGACTTTCATAGGCAATAGGATGCCCTTTCTGCATGAGAACTCCCCCAATAACAAAGTCAAAGGCATCTGTCTGTGCCTTATAAGGTTTGGTCCAATCTGGTAGGCTCAGCATTGGTTCTTCTGTGACTGCCTTCTTCAAGTCCTCAAAGACATACTGGCATTTTGCTAACCATTCCCAAGCATGGTTCTTCTTAAGTAGATCTGTTAGTGGAGCCACCCTAGTCGAGTATCCCTTGATGAACCATCGGTAGTAATTTATCAAGCCAAGGAAAGACCTTAGCTCAGCTACTTTGGTGGGAGGGTCCCTGTCTTGGATGGCCCTTACTTTGCTTTCATCCATCATCAGTTTGCCATCCTTAATCTTGTGGTCAAGGAACATGACTTCTCCTTGGTCAAATGAGCACTTTTCTTTCTTTATATAGAGTATGTTTTCTCTAAGTGCCCAGAATTGTCCGTAAGTGATTAGCATGTTCTTCTAAGGTATTGCTAGAGACAACAGTGTCATCCAAGTAAACCACCACGAACTTATCCAAGTAAGGATGAAATATTTTGTGTATGAGTGTGCAGAAGGTTGCAGGGGCATTAATGAGACCAAATGGCATCACCAAAAACTCATAAGCATCATAGCATGTAACGTACATGGTATTTGGTTCATCTCCTTCTACAATCCTTACTTGGTAATATCCCGACCGTAAATCTAGCTTGGTAAAGTATCGAGCTCTACCAAGTTGATCTCAAATCAGCTATTAAGGGGATAGGGTACTTGTTTTTGACAGTTACCTTATTTAGTGCTCGGTAGTCAATACATAAACATAAGGACCCATCCTTCTTCTTTTGGAATAGCACTGGTACACCATAAGGGGCTTTGGAAGGTTGGATGTAGCTAACATCCAATAACTCCTTCAACTGCCTCTTTAGCTCCTTTAGTTCTGGCGGCGCCATTCTATATGGCGCTTTAGCAGGTGGCTTTGTTCCAGGCTCCAACTTTATCTTATGATCCATCTCTCTTCTTGGTGGAAGCCTCTTTAGTAGTTCAGGCTGTATAACATCCTCATATTCATGTAAGACTTTAGCAATTTCCTTAAGAGGGGGACTTAGAGAGACATTACCTAAATATTTTTTTAAGGCAGCCATGTAGGTCACCTCTCCCTTATTGAACCTTTTCTTGAGTTACATTGTCGATAAGAAATGAGTGTTTGGCTTACTTTCCATCACCGTTAGGACAACACATGGTGCCTCTTATTTCAATATGGCCAAAAAGTATAAGAAAAACAAGGGCACCGCCTTTATTTGTTCCAAGAAGTCTATCCCAAGGACTACCTTGAAATCGTCCGTGGGTGCCACCGTGAGTTCGACCTTTCTGTTCCATGGGCTAATGAGAATGTCCACCCCCCGTGCCACTTTATTCAATGGTTTGGACTTAGAGTTGACAACCTTTAGCCATCCTTGCCCTTTAGTTATTGGTAAACACAGTTTCTTAGCTTCATCAACGGAGATGAAGTTGTGGGACACCCCATTATCAATCATTGCCTTAGTTGGCTTGCCATCAAGATGCACCTCTACATACATCAGGCCTTTTCCTTCCTTAGACATTTCCTTTGTTTTGATGGCATTAAAGAGCTGTAACAATCCCATTTTAGTTTCCTCCCACTAGGGCTGGTCTTCTTCTTGTATGAGAGCTGACAACTTGCTCCTCTTAGGGCAATCTCGTGCAAGATGCAGACCATCACAAAGGAAGCATCCAACTTTGGCTTTGCCACCGTTTTTCTTATCATGACTCGGCTTTCCCTTGTTGTACATAGGTGGCTTCTTGCCTCCATCCTTTGGTTGGCCCGAGGTCTCTCTTCCACTTTTGCGTTTGTTGAACTTTTGGGTTTTAGATTTAGAAGATTCATTCTTCCTGAACTCGATGAGGGACTCCGCTATAGCAATGACGCTAGAAAGATCTTGGGGTCCTCGTCGATGCACCTCGGTCTTAGCCCAAGGCTGTAGCCCATCAACAAAGGTGAATAGGATATCTTTATCTGATAGGTTCGGGATTTCTAGAGTAAGTTCTGAGAATTACTTCACATACTCCTGGATTGTACCTTTATGGGAGAGGCGTCGTAGCTTGGCACGTGCCTCTTGCTCAAAATTCTCGGGATAGAATTGCGTCTTGATCTCCCTCTTGAAATCATCCTAAGAATCCATAGTGCATGTGCCATTCTTGATGTCGGCATGCCTTAGGCGCCACCAAAGCATAGCTGGATCCGCCAAGTATAGAAGAGCTGTTTTAATCTTCTTACCATCGTCCTCTATACCCATGGCATCAAAATATTCCTCCAAGCTCCACAAGAAGTTATCCAACTTTCTAGAATTTCTAGGCCCATGAAAGCTCTTGGGTCTAGGGACATCAACGTTAGGAGCAATAACAGAAGATCACGTACCGTGGGCCACCACGGCCGTGCACAAGGAGACTTATTCCTTCATCAATTTTATGTCTTCCCTTAGGCTGGCAAGCCCGGCATGGATGGCGTCGTACTTAGAGTCGATGTACTTTCTTAGTTCATCAATTACAGAGTTTAGAATGGCTTACATCTCCCTACCGAGCTCGATATCCACACCTTCTAGCTCCTCGATGCTTTAGTCTAACTCTTCCAACCTATCTTGACCATCTGCCACGACAAGCTCTACGTTGGCTAGCTTGGCTTCAAATGTGGTAATCACGTCCCGAGACTTCTCCCTCCGACCTTTGCCACCGCTAGGATTTTGCTTCTTCTTGCTTTGTTCCGTGCCCATGTTGATGATGTCTGATTCCGATATGGCTTTATCACATGTCCTTTCTCAACCTTGAGCTCTGATACCAACTGTCACAGGCTTATGTTTTCACACCTTAACCCGTGCGGCACTTAGACACTTTGCCTTCCTTTAAGTGCTAAGTAAGCCTGACCCTTGTTAGGAAGTGGAAAGCATTCACAAAACTCATAAGAGAGCTAAGTGAGAGAGACACTTAAGAGCACACTTAAAGAGTTTGAGAATGCCTTGCTTTATTCACTCAAACTTGGTTTGGTACAAATGAGAGGATAACCCCTATTTATAGTCTCCCACCTTCTCAATGGACGGTGGAGATTCGTTTGATCCAACGGTGGAGGTTGGTGTTCCAGAACCCTCCACAAAAATATCTAAGATATTTACATAGTGTAGAATTCTCTCCTATGTTCTAGAAGTCTCCACACTATCCATGTATTTACAAGGTGTTCAAGACTATTCTAGATTATAGAAGATGTGCCTAACATGGCATAGTGTTTTCTAGATAATTCCAAGACTAAGTCATCTTGCCATAGCTATGTAGGCATCTGCGGGGCGTCAAGTAGGCGCTAACGTGGCGGGGTGTGACACACCGCTCTTACCTCAACATTAAATTTTTCTTTGATTCATATGTCCAATAACAGAATGACTAATTAAAGGTGGCCTAAGAATTTTGAGAGGGACACAAAATAATTGTAAAGGAATGAATCAGAGTTAGTAGTAGAAAAAAATAATATTATCTTTTATAAATATCAAAAATTATCATTGGTCGAATCGAACAATAAATTAATAAATATATTTTTTCTAATTTAATAATTCAATTGAGATCTCTTAAAAATAGTAAAAAATTTATTAGGAATTCTTTGTCATAAAATAAATATATATATATATATATAATTACATATTTTTTAGAATAAACGTGATTGCACAACTAAAATTATTTTAGTTCAAATTAATAATTTTAAAATTTGATAATTTGTAAATGAGTAAATTTAAGTTGTAGTTGTCCTCACAATGATATAACGCATATATGACAATATTGAATTGAAAATTTGTATGATCAAATAATTAATCATGTACATAAAAACAAAAGAAATAAGAAATTTTTAACGTGAATACCTTTAACAACCAATAGAGAAAAATCATGAGACTTAAAGGATAAGCCAAAATGTTTTTTGTATAAACAGATTACAAGTTTTGATAATAGAAAATTATCTAATCGAATCCACAATCACTTGTGTACAGTACTTACTTGATCTTTTTGATGAACCCTCCTAACAAAAGATCAATCTTCAACTTCTTAAAAATCAGTAAAAATTTTGTGTGAAAAATTTGTTGACTATGTGTATAAGAAAATTCTCATATGAAACACAAAATATTAATATGTAATCTCTCTCTCTTTCTTTTGTTCTTTTTTTTTTTTTTTTTAAGTATTTCAAAACCTTAGAAAAATGTCTCTATTTGTAGAGTACTCAAGCAATTCAATCTTTACAAGATTATATAGTTTAATATTTTCAAAATATTTAAGAAATTTTAGGTAGTATTTTGTTTGTTTTTTTGTTTTTTAATTTTTGTTTTTTGTGTTTTATATTTTAAAAATCTCAAAACAAAAAAATAGAAAATAAGAAGACTAAAACTTCTCATCTTTGCTTTGCTAATGACTTATTCCTTTCTTGAAACGTTTAATCCATTAAGTTATTTAAAGACTGTCTTCAGCTCTTTTCTACTTTCTCCAGTATGACTCCAAATGAAGGTAAAAGCAAAGTGTTTTTTTTGTCAGGAGTAAGTAATCAGATAGCTGCAAGAATTGTTGGTATGATAGGATTTTCTAGAGGCCAACTACCTATAAGATATTTATTATTCTTCTCATTTCCTCAAAACTTAAAGGTACTGACTATCAACCACTAATTGAGAAGATTTTAGCCAGAATTCAAACATAGACAAGTTCATTTCTTTCTTATGCAGGGAGACTATAGCTTATTCACTTGGTCTTTTTCAGTATGCAGGCATTTGGTGTGTTCACTTCATCCTCCCAACTACCATCATTAAGAAAGTTGGAAGTTATTTTAGAATATTCATTTGGAGCGGTACAGAGCTTAAGATTTCTGGAGCAAAAGTGGCTTGCAACAAAGTTACTGGACCATTGAAAAATATAGAAGACTGGAACAGAACTTCAATAATTAAATATATCTGGGAAATAGATTTTAAAGATTCTTCCAAAAGCTAGTAGGCTAAGTGGATTCATGCTAACCTTCTTAAAAGCAAGAACTTCTAGATTGTCAATATTTCTTATGATTGCTTTTGGAATTAGAGAAAGCTTCTGCAAATGAGAGGTTCTGTGAGATCTTTGATATGTTATAAAACTGGTAAAGGTAATTTAGCCTATTTCTAGTACGATTTTAGTTACCCACGAACCCCATAGGTTCTGAAAGAAATCAAAGAGTTATATAGGAATCAGGACTGCGTACTGATGTGTTAGTTAGTGCTATAATCTCTCCTAAACGATGGAAATGGCTAGAAGCAAATTCCCCAAATCTGTTAAATTTGAAAGAGGCTACTTCCCATCAGCCAACTCCTAATGTGAACAAAGATGATAAAGTGGTATGGTTAAAGGATTCTAGCTGTGTGTTTTTCAGGGAAAAAAACTTAGTAATCTTTTAGGGTAGAATGGTATATGTTGATTTAATAAAATTTAATATGATGAAAACAATCATCTTTACCTGGATCTTATTCATATTGAATAATCAAGAAAATATATTATTGCGGAAGCGTCCCTGAATCCATGGTTGTAGTTTTGCGGTTCTTGATCTTCCAAGTCAATACGACGGTTTCTTTTCTTAATTCTCTCTGATGATGGGATGTCAGAGTGTTTAGAAAACCCTACGTATGACACAGGGACCATAACCTATTTATATTAACTGTAAAAGCCCAACTTTTATTTAACCCATCATAAAATAGAAATATACGCTCAGGTATCTACACATTATAAAAGTCCATACCAAATGAGATGTTATAAAGCCCAAAACTTTAAACCTTATCAGATCATTTTAATTGGGCTAAAGTTTTATGATAGCCTATAACACACAATTAATAGGAAAAATTGTGCCCAAGTCATACTTTATAGACTTGTAAGGGTCTAAGTCATACCAAAAAAAATAATTGCTTTTAAGTCATAGTTGTGTAGAAAGATTTATGATTAAGTCACACTTTTGAGTAGATCCCACGAATCTGTTTGAAATTATTTTCTATTATACCAATAATATCATTTGTTTCTATAATTCAGTTTGCATTATGTGATTGACAGATGCGATTGCCATTTTTATTGGAATCACGTTGATCTCATTCTCTCTCTCACCTCTCACTTATACATACATAGTATATCTAAAATAATATACAGAATTAATTGCTGCCCAAATACTTTCGATTGAAAAAAAGAAGAAGACAGACACAGTTACGAAGGTGCTTCTCCATCTCTGTTTGTGAACGAAAAATGGGTAGAAACAAAACAAAATATCCTCTGGAATTGTAATCCTTTCACAGAGATGATGATGATGATGACGATGAATCCCAAGTTTAGAGAGATTGATCCAAACTGTCATAACTTAAAATCTGTAAATAAATAATTAAAATGAGCATCACTGACATCAATTAAACACTGACAGAGTTCTATTTATGGTATATTAATCAAATTTTCATAATTTTAATAAAGAGGGAATAGAATTTTTATTCATGAAGATTGGAAGAAACTAGGTTTTACTGCACGTTCGAAGGATATTGGAAGAAGATTGGAAGAGGATAGGTTTTACAGTACCGGTACTGTCTCGCCTAACAGTACCGGCACTGTCTCTCATAACAGTACCGGTACTGTGTCACATATTGTATCAAGCGGTACTGTTTGTAGTGGCAGTAATGGTGTGCATTTGTATGATGATTCTTGCAATGTTGATGTGAATCGTAGTTTATGTTCGAGCAGTAGGGATAGACCATTGTTGATGTCCCTCGTTGATCCCATTCCCCACAGTATCGGTACTGTCTATCGTAATAGTATTGGTACTGTCTCTCATAACAGTACCGATACTGTGTCACATATTGTATCAAGCGGTACTGTTTGCAGTGGCGGTAATGGTGTGCATTTGTATGATGATTCTTACAATGTTGATGTGAATCGTAGTTCATGTTCGAGCAATAGGGATAGACCATTGTCGATGTCTCTCGTTGATCCTATTTCCCACAGTACTGGTCCTGTCTACCGGTACTGTCTCTCATAATAGTACCGGTACTGTGTCACATATTGTATCAAGCGGTACTGTTTGCAGTGACGGTAATGGTGCACATTTGTATGATGATTCTTTTAATGTTGATGTGAATCGTAGTTCATGTTCGAGCAGTAGGGATAGACCATTATTGATGTCTCTCGTTGATCCCATTTCCCACAGTACCAGTACTGTCTCGCATAACAGTACCGGTATTGTCTCTAATAACAGTATTGTTACTGTGTCACATATTGTATCAAGCGGTACTGTTTGCAGTGGTGGTTTTTTGGAGCAGAATCTGTTTCTCGCTTTTGGAAAGAATGCGGAAATAGAAAGTTACAGTTTTCGGAATCGGTTTCTCGTTTTTGGAAAGAAGGCAGAGATGGAAAGTCACGGTTTTTTGGAGCAGAATCTGTTTCTCGGTTTTGGAAAGAAGGCGGAGATGGAAAGCCTCATTGATCCCATTTCCCACAGTACCGATACTGTCTCACAATATCGGTACTATGTCACATAATGTATCAAGCGGTACTATTTCCAGTGACGGTTTTTTGGAGCAGAATCTGTTTCTCGCTTTTGTAAAGAAGGCGGAGATGGAAAGTCGCAGTTTTCAGAATCAGTTTCTCGTTTTTGGAAAGAATGCGGAAATGGAAAGTCACGGTTTTATGGGGCAGAATCTATTTCTCGCTTTTGGAAAGAAGGCGGAGATGGAAAGTTGCAGTTTTCAAAATCGATTTTTCGATTTTGGAAAGAATGCGTAGATGGAAAGTCGCGATTTTTTGGAACAGAATCTATTTCTTGCTTTTGGAAAGAAGGCAGAGATGGAAAGTCGCAGTTTTCAGAATCGGTTTTTCGATTTTAGAAAGAAGGCGGAGGGTATTGGTTTCTCGGAGTTAACTTTTCGGATTAAATAATTTTGTCCTTTTTTGTTTTTTTGCTTCAAGTGTGACTTATTCATAATCAAGTTTTTTTGTTTTGACAAAAACCTTTATAATTTCATAAATAGTGACCGGCCTCCAAAAACCCCCAGTTAATAACATACTGGCCCACAATTGATTATTTTTTCCAACTGTATATTCTAATAAAGTTTAAGGGTTTCATCCCAAAATATAGGGTGATTTTGCGGTTAACAATCCAGAAGAAATTGCTACTCAAGATAAGCTGGTGAGCTATGAGCTTGGAGAATCTATGTGCTGCTATTTCTGCAAAATTGGAATAGAAGACATAAACAATCTTTTGATTCACTGTCGGTTTTTTGATAAGAATGTGGAATTCAATCATGTTTACTAGAGGATACTCTTTTGTGCACAGAAGTTGGGTTGATGCTGTGCAGTGGGCAGTTCATGAATTTCAAACAAATTCAGTGGATAGAAGAGTGAACCGTATATAGCTTGCAATGCTGTCGTCTACCATTTGTGGAAGTGAATGAATGCTGTTGCTTTTGAGGGCACTAAACCTAATGTTGATCAGGTTATTAGAGATATAAATAATGTTATTTTCTCTTGCAATGTAAATGCAAAAAAGGCGATTGAGATGGAATACTTAGTTAGGTGGCATCTGTTGATAGCTCCTGTAGTTATCTGTGGATACTACCTGTGTAAGCCGGGAAAGTTTCTTCAGTTTATACAAATTTCTTAATTAATAAATTTATACTCACATCTATAATAAATAAATAAAAAGTTATGTTTTCCTTATTTTGATATTTTTCTTATTTTGAATTGAAAAAGCTCAAAATTATTTTTTGTTAATTTTTATTTTATGTATATAATCATTTTCTGATTTCTAAAACAAATTTTAAAAATAAAAAACTACCAAATGATTTGACTATTTTTCTTTAGTTTCAAAAGTGTAAAATGAAAATTAAACTAAAAATAAAAAATTAAAAAACAAATCAAATGAAGATCTAATGATTGCAACCTCGTTGAAAATTAGAAATTTTTTCTTTAAAATATTTCAACCTGCTTAAGCATTAAAGACTTTCCAAAAAAAAAAAATGACAGATGTCCTATATATTTAGATAATTCTCAAATTAAATATTGCTTGAAATAAAATGCAAAATCACATTGAATATTTTAAAAATCCTGTCATTTGAAATATTCAAATATTTATCTGACACTTTAGCTAAATGTCTAAACTTAATGTTATTATTTTGTTCAATACTTTATCATTATAAATATTAACCTAGCTACCATGAACTATTATTGAATTTTGTTCAGTACTTTGATATGAATCTAGGATTGTCTTCATTTTGTGTGATCTAGGTGTGGAGACTCTGGACCGAGTTTCTGGTGGGCAAAACATCCTCCCGAAGACCCAAAAAAAAAATTAATTAAAAATTTAAAATTTGAACTAAAAATACATTACAAGCTTGATGCGCTAAAGGTCAATCATTGAGAATGTGTTTAGAGTTTTATAAAATTTTATTTATTTTTATTTATTTTATAAATTATGAGATTATTTTTTTAATAAATTTATATTAATTTTTACAATTACAAACATACCTCGACTCAGTTACACCTCATAACCTGCAATCCTATACCCAAAAAAAAAAAAATAATAAATAATAAACAAAAAGTTACCCGTTTTCTAGTTTACATTAATATTGCTTGTTAACAGTTCTCTTGTGTCATGCTATAGAAATAAGCTCTGCCCAGTTGCGAGATTACCGTTTAACGTCAATGGTCAAAGACAAGGTCTGACCTTTTGCAGGTAGTCACCTCAATGACCAATACTCTGGTTCTTCTCCAATAGCATTTGTGGTCAGGGCCCGCCAGTTTTGGAAAAATTGGTTTTCCCCCGCCCCTGACACCGCAACCTCCGCCACATCACTCCACTCCGATCAATTGA
The DNA here is from genome assembly GCA_003260245.2 of Sideroxylon spinosum. NCBI lineage: Eukaryota > Viridiplantae > Streptophyta > Magnoliopsida > Ericales > Sapotaceae > Sideroxylon > Sideroxylon spinosum. Next base: position 736,044 of record QLOD02000017.1, on the reverse strand, counting down.
CTCTTATACCTTTTTCTTTTTAAAATTTTATCCCTTTCCTTTTTTAATTCTAAAATCATATATATATATATATATATATATATATATATATATATATGTAATTATTAATTAATTTATTTTCTTATTATTTCTATTTTATTAATAAATAATTTATTTATTTTATTATTTTTTAATATCTATTTTTAAATTTATTTATTTAATATTTTTTATATCTTAAATAAATTAATAAAAATAAAAAA
>QLOD02000017.1:619636-634348 GCA_003260245.2 Sideroxylon spinosum | reverse complement strand
GGGGTTGTAACGGCTAGTTTTGCTCTGCCAGGGTGGAGTTGGGCTTAGGTCCGTTAGATTTATTGACTAAATGCAATTATGTGGGTCCCGGGGTCCAATGTTGATAATCTTTTCATCTATATTTTCTAGATCTTAGGGAAATAATTTGATTCCTCTATTGCTTTATATAGATGTTAGGGAAATAATTTGACTCCTCTATTGCTTTATATGAAGTTTAAAAGAATAGAAAAAAGGAAGGGGGCATGAAATCAGATATTTTTGTTTCGAGCCCCTTAAGTGTTTTTTTTTTTTTTCAATTCTTGTTAGTAAAAGATTGGGTCCATCACCGAACATAAAATGAGAGATTAGATATATTTGCAATTTTTGATTAATTTTTTACTTTAATCTTGCATTCACTGAACTTCATGCTTTTGGGGATATGATATTCCATAGAAGAGATTATACCCACCCCCGAATTTATAATAAGCCTTGTTTGTGTTTTGTGATAGCATTTGGTGCACAAATGTTAAGTATAAAACAACGAATTTTGGCTTCTTAAAATTTTTGTCAAATATTAATTTTTGTCACTTTTATGCTCAACTGTAATAACTTGTTTAATTCAAAAGTTGTTAAAATTTTATCACGACAAAAATTACTAAAAGTTATCAAAAATTTTATTAAATACTAAAACGTTATTAAAAATTATTACTTGTTTTATCAAATACATCAAAAATTTCAACACCTAACTTTTGGCAAAAAAATACTAAAAATTTCTAAAAATTAGAGTACAAGAATTTAATAGGGGAGTATAAATAAGCTATTCTTTTTATTTTTTATAGTTAGAAATGCTAATGTTGAAATGAGTGTAAATACCCTTGTTGCTACTTAGGCAACAATTATAATTTGAGTTGTTGGATTAAAATCTAACAGTTCAAACACATTCACGTGTTTTTTTAAAATAAAAATTTATGAATATGTTTGAACCATTAAATTTTAATTCAATAATTCAAATTATCACCGAATTTAAAAAAAAATACGTGAATGTTTTTAAATTATTAAATTTTAATCTAACAGCTCACCGAGATTTGATATCAAATCTGATGCTAGTCCCAGCTTGATAAAAACCGTGTTTAAAATTCCTTGTAGCAGAAGAGTATATTCTTTATATCAGTATGAGGCTGGAGAAGGCGTGATAAAACTCATGCTGACGTGAAGATAATGTAGAGAACTTACAGATGGCCGCCCTAAAGCAATCTAAAGGGTCCACAAAGATGACACCTTATCTGAAACTGACCAATGGACTCTCTCTCTCAATTTACAACCAAACTCTACACTATCCACTCAATACTTAGTTTTTCTGCATCACAAAACTGACTTAAAAATGATTGTAAATTCATTTGAAACTCAAAAACAATCCACATGGTAACCACTTAAAACTGTTAAAAAAAAAAAAAATGGCCCATTCATTAACCCCTGCACCACCAGCAGCAGTTATTGCACCACCCATCCCCACCCCATCCTGGAAGAAGAGCACCCATCTCCCATCTTTAGGGTTTCTGACAGTTTGGGCTTCTCATGGAGTTTCTGATCATGCCCCACATCATAAACTCGTTCAACGCAGGTACGAGCATATATTCTTTTTTCATCGTATATTTGTTTTTTTTTTTTTTTTTTTTGTCAATGTAACAATTGATTAGAACATTAAGACTCATAAGGTAGGAGAGAAAAGCACCTATGAATATTTTCTCATATTCCCCATAGCTTTCCTTAAGAAGAAGTATCAAAAGCAATTTTGTAACCTTTGTAAACACTACATATAACTAGCCTCAAATGTTTTATATTTGTGAATCGAGATAGTGCAATTGACTTCTCGAAGTACATTTTCTCTGAAAAATGCAACCACATTTAGAGCTTGGAACTAACATGAAAATGTTGAGGTCCCGTGCTATCCAACAGATGATTGAAAAAAAAAACTGAAGACCCTTGTATATAGTCGATCAGGTTCACTTGAGAAAATGCTTGGTTGGATAGAGTATAGATCTCTAAGAATCTTGCAAATATGTGTTATGGGGTTGATGGTGCAGGACTGTTAGCTTGGGATTGGCTGCAGGTGCTGTGTTGTGCTTGAATGCCAGCAGCCAGATTGCAAGCGCCGCCTCAAGGAGGCCGCCGCCGCCGCCGCCCGAGGAGAGAAAAGATCCAACTGTGAGCGGTCTTCAGGCAAAAGTTTTGGCTAGCAAGAAAAGAAAAGAAGCCATGAAGGAATCCATGGCAAAACTAAGAGAAAGAGGGAAGAAAATTGAAGGGCCTTCTGAGTAGTTTTTAAACAATCAATTCATTACCTAATAGCTACAATGAATGCATTGTCTATTCCTAATTCCAAAAATAAAAGGAAAATCACTTCTTTCAGTGAAATGTGAGTGTATTTTCAATATTGAATTGACCACAAGTGCTAAGGTTTGACGTGTCAATGCAATTCAACTCAAAAAAGGACTTCTCTGAACAATTCGTGAAGAGTAATAATCAGGATATGGCCAGATAAAACTAAATTACACAGGTGACTTCACATTACTTATGGTTAGCATCAAGCACCATGACATCTAAACTTAGTGATACAAAGAAAAAAACAGCGAAACAGAGAATAAGAAACACAAGGCTGTCAACTCTTTTCAGCCAATTTGAGCTGTTCAGAAGCCCTCTGAATATGAAATATCGACCTATGAATAGATGGTTTGGGGATGGCATTTGGGCCCTAACCGTTTATAAGCCCAATATAGCATTACAACCCAAATAAACCAAAGCCATCCTGGCTCAGAACATCCTATGACGATCCTTCAATCCTCTGTTCTTTATTCATAATTATTACGTCAACCACCATTATCGTCATTTAAAATTACGGATTTGGACTGGAATGATCAAAATCCTAATCTGTCTCATACTTACTTTAGATTTTATTATTTGTCTCATACTTTTTTTAGATTTTAATTTTATTTTCCGAACTCTAAACCTGCCTTATAATTGGATTCTTGTATTAAATTGGGCGTAAATCAAAGTAAAAAGTCAAAAAATGAAAATAATTAACAATCCTTAATTTTATGTTTATTTTTAAAAAACTAAAATAAATATTTAAATAATTTCAAATAATGTTGGAGAAAATTATTATTATTATTATTATAATATTTCTGATGAGAAAGTTAAAATAAAATATTAAAGCTTGCTAATGGAACAATTTAATAGTTTTAAAAGTATAACAATTGCAATAAATTTTTTCAACTGTGTTTAGATAATCGGTGTCTTGTATACAATATTGATTTGATCTGTATTATGATATTGACCTCAAAATTTAGAATTTAGCAACTATTAAAAATAAAATAAATTAAATTAACTATCGAACCCACGATATTTAAAATTTAATTTAATTGCATTTCCAATTTAAATTTATAAAAAAAATAAATGAATGTGGAGGGTATATTTGTTTTGAATTTTATTAATTACTTTTAATTATTTTTTCAAAACCAAACAGAATAAAATAAAAAATAAAGATACATTGCAACTGTATAAAAAGTTATAATGGGTAATCATAAAGGATAGAGAAATAAAACCTAAGGAATATCTAGTAAAGTTTATTAAGTATTCTTAAAATAATTATGTAAATTAAAACTTGTAATTATATTACTGTTATAATTAATTTTTATCTTATAAGAACAATAGAATAAGAACGAAGTAAAATTTTAAGATACATCTATAAAGTTTCTAAAGAAAAAGGCAACAAAAATAGAGAGATAATAATTTTTTTTTTTTTTATCTTACATTACGAGATATTTTAAATATTATTTTTTTATTATAATAGTGCACGAATTATACCAGCTCTATATACATTATAAAATACCTTAAATATTATTTTTGGTTATAATAGTGCACGATCTGTACCAATTAATAAAATATATACAAATACTGTTCATGTATTTTTAGATTATATTTTATATTCATATCATTTATATTATTTTATTTCTCATAAAAAAAAAAACAATATTTACTTTTGATGTCAATGTGGGTTGAAGGAGCTAAACTCATTTATTATTCCGATAACTTAATAAGTGTACCACAGTACGAGTCAACCAAATATGAAATGGGATAGAGCTTGTCACACAGCAGGGGCAGGGATGGAAATATTTGTTACTAATGAGAAGGGTAAATCAAAAACAAACTCTAAGGACACGTTTGCTTTATTTTTGTGTTTTTTATTTTATTTTTTTATTTTAAATTTATTTTTTATTTTATACTGTTAAAAATAAAGAAAATAGATTAAACGCATTTGACCGTTTATGTTTTTAAATTTTATTTTCGAAAACAAAAAATAAATTTATACATAAAATAAAAAATAATAAAAATTCGTTTTGAGCGTTATTAATCTAAATTAAGAAAAGTAGAATATTTTTTATTTTTATATTTTAGAATTTTTAATATATAAAATGAAAATAAAAAATAAAAAATAAAAAAATAAACCAAATATCATCTAATTAATTAAAGTTTCTTTTGAGTGGTAATAACTGAAGTAAAATAAAATATAATGAGATAAATTAAAAATTTATAATTTATGTAATAAAATAAATAGTTAATATTTAAATAAAAATTTAAAACATGTCAGCACTATCCCAAATTAGTAAAGAAAACGAAACTAAAACAAACAGAAAATAGAAAAACAGTCATAGGAGTCGCTAACAAAACCAACTCTGCGGGATTGAGATCTGTTGACTCAAAAGCCAAACGAAAAACTCCCAATACAGAGAGGGGGAGAGAGAGAGAGAGAGAGAGGGAAAGGGAACCATTTCTAGGGCTCGCATATGGATTCTTCAGCTTTGCCCTCGGATACCGTCATGTCAGAGGCCGGGGCTCCTCCCCCGCAGTCTGACCAGCCGCCGCCGCCGCCGCCGCAGCAACAGCATCCAGCCGCCGGGATCGAAACCATCCCCGCCACCCTCAGCCACGGCGGCCGATTCATCCAATACAACATCTTCGGCAACATCTTCGAAGTCACCGCCAAATATAAGCCCCCCATCATGCCCATCGGCAAAGGCGCCTACGGCATAGTCTGGTGTGTGTGTCTCCCCCCCCCCCCATATAGACACACATATTACAAGTTTCATTTTATTTTATTTTATTTACCTCTTATTGATTTTTTGTTTTGTTTGGTTATTGTTTGAATTAGTTCGGCTTTGAATTCGGAGACGAACGAGCACGTTGCGATTAAGAAGATTGCGAATGCCTTTGATAATAAAATTGATGCAAAGAGAACTCTTCGCGAGATCAAGCTTCTTCGCCACATGGATCATGAAAACGTCAGTGAGTGAGAAGTTGTAATTTTGAATTTTTTGTAGCTAAAATAAAATTCACAAAATGTCATTACGAGTTTTTCAATTGTATGTCTATTGGAGGTAGAATGTCAGAATTTTTAAATAATCTTCTCATCAAATTAAGAAAGTATATGTTTCCCAGCGATTTAACTACTTATTCTAATCAATGGCGTTGTGAGATTGCCTGAAGTTACCTCCAGAAAAATGAGATGCCAATTGTGCTGCATAATGACATAAGAATTTGCTACATTCTGTTTTTATTTTAAATCATAAAGACTGAAATTTTTATTTTATTTTTAAAATCCTTAGGTGGTATTTGGTTTGTTTTTCTGTTTTTTGTTTTTTGTTATGTATTTTATGCTTTGTAAATCCCAAAATAAAAAAAAATAAAAAAAAAACAAAAAATACTCTATTTTTCTTATTTTGAGATTTTTCTTGTTTTGGAATAAAAACGATCAAAATGAATTTTTGTTATTTTTCATTTCATGTGTAAGCTCATTTTCTATTTTCTAAAATCAATTTTGAAAACACAAGTGATCAAATGTGTTTGAACTGTTTTGTTTATTTTCAAAAGTGTAAAATGAAAATTGAGCTCAAAACAGAAATTAGAAAATAAAAACAAAAAACAAAAAATAGAAAAACAAACCAAGTGAAGCTTAGGTTTCTGTGTGTGTGTGTATATATATAATGTTATTTTGTTTTTAAACCAGTTTTCAATGATAAACATTGCACATTATACTAATTTTCTCACTTATGAGTTGTTTTGTTTGAAAAAACACACTATTCAGATACCTTGATGCGTGTACCTTATTATTTCATTCCCAAGGAGAAAATGCAAGTTTCTAGTTACTTTCAAAAACTTAATAATAAATAAAGAAGCAAGTTACTTGTTGATTAATGTCACCCGTCTCTTGCCATATAGGTTGTTGCAATTAGAGACATAATACCACCACCCCAGAGGGAGGCATTTAATGATGTTTACATTGCCTATGAGCTTATGGATACTGATCTCCATCAGATTATCCGTTCCAATCAAGCATTATCTGAGGAGCATTGCCAGGTTCTATCTTCGATATACAGTTCCTTTAAAAGCTCTACTTTATTACTGAAACTGTATGTCAGTTGTTCAATGTCTTGCTCAATAACTGATTTGTTCGAATTGTGATTTTCTATATGAAATAGTCAGTTGAACTAAATTTAATGCCAGCCGGTAGTGTTTTTCCTGTTGAGATTGAAATTTGTCTTTTAATTGAGGCTAATGGAAAGACATAGGCATAAATACAATTTATATTGATGAGATTATAATAGGGTCCCCAGAAATAATATTATGGTGGCTTGTAGAAGAGAGAGGTCGTGAATGAGTATTTTATTTTATGAGTACTTTGCCTTAAACTACAGATGAATTGATTAAGCACATTCAGGATGAGGTTAATGGCATGGGCTACTTGATGATACTGTTTTAATTGAGGAAACAAAAATAGGAGCTATTGCTGAGTTGGAAGTTTGTGGAGTAGCTGAATCAAGATAATTAAGTTATAGGTGGAATACATCAAACTAAGAAGCATGGATATAATGTGGGAGAAGGACACTATATGGGCCGAGTATAAACAAGGGATATGACATTTTTGAAAATGCATATATGGACCCCTAAGAATACAACAAAAAAGTTTACTTTTTATACTTTTGTTCTATCCATTAATCAATCATATTGACATTACAGCATGCAAAAAGGAACCAAATACAAGACAAAAGAATTTATAATTGTAACAGTTTTGAAGCTCAAAACCTAGGCATGCCTTAACTATGTTTGAATAAAAAAATAATAAAAAAGTCATCTTTTGTTATGTGGCGGTTAGTGCACTACTTCGTCAAATATGGTGTCAGATTTGTATTTATGTGTGCCCAAGGAGTTTATGTTTTTTATTTGTATTGACTATGGACACGATATTCCTTTTGAAATGTATGTGCTTCATAGGCATGGAATGCAAACTTCCATAGAGCAAAATTACAAAATTTAGAGTGGTAAGAGTCTAAAGACATGATAGCATTTAGTTTAGTTAAAGTAATGGCACTTGGGTAAATCAGAGTTGCAAAAAGAAGCTTAATCTTACCAATTCCAAATAATTAGGACAAAGTTTTGTTTAGTTAACCATGTAAGTTGTAGTTTGCATCTCTAAGCTTTTGACCAAATTCCAGTTCAAGACCTAACCTTTTAATTTTGCAACAATTAAGAGCGTAAGTTTTTAATTTATTGCAAAGTTAACCCTCCGTTTTAAAAAACTCCCATTAAATGGCCACATGACCCATTTAACCGGAGATTTATTAACTGAATCCTAAGAAGCATGGATATGGATACGAGATATTGATATGATACTAGTACGGACACGGATATGATAATTTTAACAAATTGAGAGTACGGATATAACAAGCATACTACCAAAAAATCTAAATTTTGTATATTTTTGTTAGCTATATATATGAATATAACATCTACAACAAAACTAATTTAATATATAACTCAATATACAAAACATAACAAAATATAAATTATAAGATTTTATAGTTTTGAGAGTTTTGACTATTCAAATTTAATTTGTATTAATCATATATTTGAAGAAAAATGATAAAATAATCATATCTTGGAGTGTCCGAGAAGTATGTGTGCCCGATACGTGTTGGATACGGATACGACACCCATTTTTTATGTGTCCATGCTTTCTAGACAGAAACTCACGTAGGGTTAATATCAGGCCCTGAAATTGGATTTAGTCAAAAGCTTAGGGTCCGAGTTAACCATTATCGTGAGTCCTAAAGAAACAAAAATTTTACTTTTCTTGATCCCATGTAGTTAGGCCATCTACTTGACCATGATGGCTCATAGAGTTTAGAGGCTCACCACAATAATTATGGATGTTTCATGTGATAGGATATTGCTTGAATGTTTTTTGCACTACTTCAAGACATTTTTGTGTTCAATTCTGTAAATTCACCATATTAGTAATCCTGAATATCTGACCGTCATTGTTTCATGCAGTATTTCTTGTATCAGATCCTCCGTGGGTTGAAATACATACATTCTGCCAATGTTCTGCACAGGGACTTGAAGCCTAGCAATCTCCTCTTGAATGCCAACTGTGATTTGAAAATATGTGATTTTGGACTAGCCCGTGTCACCTCCGAAACTGATTTCATGACTGAATATGTTGTTACTAGATGGTACAGGGCACCAGAACTGTTGTTAAACTCTTCTGATTATACTGCAGCAATAGACGTATGGTCAGTGGGTTGCATATTCATGGAATTGATGGATCGAAAACCTTTATTTCCTGGCAGAGATCACGTGCACCAGCTACGTTTGCTTATGGAGGTAAATTTATCCTTGATTTACTATTGTTATTTTTCTTAGTGGCCTGAAATTGAAATCTTTCATTATCTAGTTGTGAGCATTTCAGAAGAACTGTACTTTCATTAATTGTTTGACCTTTCAAAAAACTTGAGGTATGCAAATTCTTCCCTAAATTGGGCTTTTGAGTGCATTTTCCCAAAATGGTTAGTTATACTCCAGCATGACGCAAGTGAAGGGTGTTTAGGATTAAAGAAAAAGAAAAAGAAAAAAAAGAAGAAGAAGAAGCATTAACAAACTCTCGTTAGCATTATCTGTATTCAAACATTCTTCCTAAGGTTTTGGAGACTTCTCGTTTTATTATAAATTGTGTACTTGTATCCACTGAATTTTTAGATATCTAAAGTATACCCAATAAGTTATGCTATCAAAAGAGTAAATTGCAGTTTATACCCCTGAGATTTTGACTTGCCCCCCTTTTAGGATGACCTTTTAATTGTAATAATTAAGGGTCCAAAGTTTAAATATGTTGCAACGTTAATCCTCTGGTAACAAATCTCTTTTTAAATGAGCCATGTGACCATTTAATGAGTGATTTTCTTAAGGAAGTTAACATTTTTTTTTTCTGATAAATAAAATGTATTAAAAGAGCATAAAAGGAATGTCACCCATATACAAAAATCCACCCCTCTACAGGTATGAGAGACCAAAGCAAAATTAGGGAACAAAAAAATTCATATGTTCTATAAGGTTAAAAAAATTCATGAAAGTAAAATTCTATTCCCCTGGAGAAACAGCTATACAAAAGTTCAACAATGTACTTTTCACTATATCCGAAGAATTTTGGGTGTCGCTGAAATATTTTCTATTTCAATCCTCCCAAACAAGCCACCACAAGCAAAAAGGTATAATGCACTAGGCCTTACTTTTGTTGAGTAACTTACACATTTTGAACAATAGGGCTGGTAATTACACTGCAACAGTTTTACTTGTCTCTCTATTCCAGTGATGAATACTTGCTTCCTTCTTGTTGCATGTGTGATCTTATATGTAACTCAAGTGCTGCTTCTGACATCTCTGGAGGATAGATAGGATTACTTTCTTGCATCTGATTGTTCTCATTCTACAATTATTGAAGTTCTTTTGGCAATATATGGCTTTGAACTTCATTTTCCATGTTATCAATGTGTAGAGATTTTTCTTTTGTGTGGAATTTCTTTTTGATAGGAATACCGGGTTTTACCTTTCCCCACGTTTAATATCTTTTATTATTTTAAGATTTATTGAGTTTTGTGTGAAACATAAAGGAGAGAAAGATTCCATTTTTGTATAACTCAGTTTTGCTCTCCATCTTAACATAGTTGAGAAAATGGGGAGGGTTCTGGATTGCAACACTTCTTGACTTTTGAGCTCACCAAAAAGACGGGCATTGTATGCTTTAAGTAAATCTTAAATGTATTCTTTTCAGCCTTTCTGGCATATTTGACGTGGACCTACATGGATAGTTAGCAATGTGCTATTTGCATTTGGTTGACACTACTTAAATCCGTTCTTTAAATTCTTTACACCATATTTTAGTAATATTTCATGAATAATCACCTACATGCAAGTATATTAACAATTGTCACACCTTCAGTTGATTGGCACCCCATCAGAGGCTGAATTGGAGTTTCTGAATGAAAATGCAAAGAGATACATCAGGCAACTGCCGCCCCACCGTCGGCAATCATTCACTGAAAAATTTCCACACGTCCATCCTCTTGCTATTGATCTGGTTGAGAAGATGTTAACATTTGATCCTAGACAGAGACTTACAGGTGAGACATTTTTAAGCATCCAGCAAATGCTGAGTATAATTCTGAGATCATTGTCCACGTTGCATTAAATAATAAATCTTGCTATATTGCTGAAGTGCAAGTGGGAATGGCGCAAGTGGGGATGGTCCCGCCAATCCTAAAATGCCCCTGGCTGTGGGGTGCCCACCGTGGGGAGTGGTATCCACGGGGAGAGGAAGTTGATGACTAATGTCCCTTTGCTGCGGGAGGGGTGTCCTTGACGAGGCGTGTTGTTACTGCAGCTAGGTAACAACGGCCATGATGGGACCAACGTGGCACTATGTCACCCACGAAGACTTTAAGATAAAAATTTTAGCAACTATTTCGCAAAAATCATCAAATCAAACCAAAATTAGTGGTTTGGTTAGATTTCCTTCGTTAAATGGTTTGGTTATAGTTTCAAAATCCATCGAATGGATAACTTTTTGTTTAGTTAGTTTAGGTACTAAACTGAATCATGTGCACCCCAAGTCGCACATGCAGCTATTGACCTCTAAACCAAGACTTTCATGTGCTTTTCAATTTGAAATGCGTCGAATATAAGGAAGAAAAATAGAAATAAATAAATTATGCTTAATTTTATAATAATGGTGGAACCACTGGTTGATCCATTGAACCATGGACCAACTCCACCCATTTGATGTTCCGTTCCATTTTGATAAGCATAAAGCTATAACATGTTTACTAACTCTAGAGAATATGATTTTTAATAAATTAGGTTTCTTGAGGGTTATGTGATGTAATTCTAATCCTGGCACTAGATTACAGTCATTCTCCTCAAGTTTTCTGCACATTTAATCTTCAAAACCCCAAAATCACTTCTGTTTTACTTGTTTCTCCAAACTTTACCTAATTTTTGAACCACTGGTCCAGATAGTCCCATACTGTTCTGTTCTTTAAGATTTCTTCCCCTAACAATGCCTTATTTGTTAGGCCTGCAGAAACCTTATGAAATCCAAATTTTAAAAAAACATTCCAGCCCCCAAAACCAATTAAAATGAACCCTAATTAAAACATTGAATTCTGTCCTGCATTCATTTTGAGCTACTTCTAGAGGTGCATTCCCCACACTTACCCTGCACCATTTAAGATGTGCAAAATGTAATCCACAAGTTCAATAGACTTTTTAGTGGTCATCAAATCGTATTTATCTTGTGATGTCTAGAATCATTTCACAACATATTTATCCCTCAGTTTCTAATTTCAATCCATTATTGGCTTCTGTTAATCTGTTATATTTTGGTTTCAGTCGAAGATGCGCTAGCGCATCCCTATTTAACATCACTCCATGACATCAGTGACGAGCCCATCTGCATGACTCCCTTCAGCTTCGACTTTGAGCAGCATGCGCTGTCTGAGGAACAAATGAGGGAGCTGATCTACAGAGAGGCGCTTGCATTCAACCCTGAGTATCAGCACATGTGAAAGCAGGCAGGACATAATGCTGTTTTCCTCCTCACGGTTCTAGGCAATTCGATGAATTTATTTCTCAGTGTATATAAATGTTCTATCCAAAACATAAATGGATATGAAATTGGAAATATTTGATTATGGGGTGTACTGTCGAGCTGGGACAAAATGGTGTTTGTATCGAGTGCTTTTCCAATTTCTGCTTATTGAAACTTCTGATTAAAGGATCTCTCCCTCTATGGCTGTGGACGTCTTAGGTATGAAAAGCATTAATTTTCGCATTGCGTGTAGATTCTCTTTTCCTTTGTAATATTTTCTTCCTTATTGTCAGTAATGTAACGTATGGTAATATTCTGCGCACGGCATTGATCAAGCGGTTAAATCTTGGCACCCCATCCTTAAACAGCGGAGAAGCATCTCCCATTTCCCCTCCCCATGTATTGTAGAACTTGTAATGCTCTTAAAAAATAATAATTAAAAAAAAAAAGTTTAATTTCACACTAACCGTGGCATTATTTTTATTTATTTATTTACTTGTTTTGTTGGGGGAGGGGGTGGGTAAGAAGTACAAAAAGTGGGCAACTGACAAAAGCCCAACTCTGTTTAATACAAGGGCCAAGGTCACTCAGTTGGGTTTCCCTTGCAAAATCTTCAATAATGTGGTTCCTTTAAGGACATTCTTCATTACGGTTAGTCATTTTCCCGACTATACTCGCTGCTTTCAGCATGTTCCAAAATGGGCATCCGGAGGAAAAGAAAAATACGTTGCAAAATGAAATAAAAAATATGCTAAACTTGTTTAATTACTTGTTTATTTTCAATTAGAAAAACGATATTAAATTAAATAGATATTTGTCAACTTTAAATATTTTATTTAACTAATCATAAAATAATGATAATATACATCTATAGTTCCATTTTCCATCTATTGGCAAATCATTGCTACAAACAGACTTGGTGCTAACGTACACTTCTAGACCTTATTCCATTAAGCATTTCCAAAGGATTTAAAGGCGAACCTACTCAAATTGAGCAGCAACCTGTTCCAACAAATGCATCGTAGCTAAACTGGGTGGTGTGCGCTCAAATTTGGATAAAAAACAAGCTGTCGTTCAATTCTTCAAGTTTCTAAGATAGGCTTAACATCAGTCCTCTACCCTACAAATGAAATGACTTCTTCCGTACTACTCTGCTATACAGTGCAGATATAAATTCTCTTTTATGGAAAATAAATAAAAATAAGCTGTAACATTATCAACGATCTTACAATCATGGAGGGGGGGAAAAAAAAAAAAACCTTGACACAAATTGCCATGGTGAACTAAGAAAACTCTACCTCATCTACAGTTTTTTAGTAGAGGACCAAAAACTACATTGCCGCCAAGAAAACATCAGCTCTTCACGCTCCCGAAGAATCTAGAAAGTGGTAAAGGTCCACCAGTCTCCTTGTCGTCACTGGTGGAGTGCTTGGATCTTGACCTGTGCTTCTTTTCCTTCTTCTTTTTCTTAGACTTTGATTTTGATTTCCTTGACTCTCTCTCTTCTTCGTCACCACTAGACGATTCCGAGGAAGAACTCGAGGAACTAGAATCAGAAGACCGCCTCGAACGCTGCAAAAATAAAGTGACAGTGAGTCCCAATTACTTTGCCAAGCATTCATTAAAACAGATGGAGAAATATATATTTAACAAGTTGCAAATGCATAAATTCCATGCCTATGAATAGCCAATAATTATCTAGAATTGGAAACTCCTCACTATGCAATACTTATTGGATTCTTAAAATTCTGTTATTGATGCAACAACAGTATAGATACCAACTTAAGGGATATCCCTATTCAACATTCATTGTAAGGATGCCGGTATTAAGTTGAGGCTTGAAGTAACAGTGGTTAACTACCGGCTCACCTGTACCATCAGAACTCAAAAGAACAGCGCAGGTGATTCAGAAATTGGAGAGGAAAGAGATGATAAATAAAATGCCAAAACTTAAAAGTCAAAATAACATGATGAAATTCCCATTATTCCATTTATAGATTACCTTTACCTAAAACACCAAGCAATATGGTCCAAATGCTAGTGTTGGGTTTATAAAATTATAATGAAAATAGAAAGAACTAATATCATTACATTTCACATGCTAGCTTCACTGCTGCAATCATTAAGTATTGATTCCAACACAATAATTAACCTAAAGATGAGACATCGTTATTGGATCTGTATTTGCACAAAACAGACTTCATTCAGATGACAATGTACATTCAGGTTGAGAACTTCTTTCTCAACTGAATTCATTAAATGTGGGTGAGGTAGGGCATGAGTAGAGAATGAGAATTGCCAAATGCTACTGAGGACTGCATATCAAAGGTCTTTTATTTTATTTTATTTTATTTTTATGAACGACAAGGGCATATAAAATATTAAGGCAACCCTTTCTAGTTCCAAGATAAAATTATTTAAATTTCTCGAGGGGCCAAGGTAAAATTTATTATATTTTGGAATAAATGAACAATTTTTTGTGATAAATATCAAACATCTTTGGCTTTCTTTTCTTTTTTTTTGTATCTTTATATTTCTTTGTTTGTTTTGTGAGAAGGGGAGGGGGGTGTGCTGCCCACCATTGATTAAAAGAAAAACATCCATGTTACAGGAAGAATGGAATGTAGCAGTTTTAGTGGAAACCTACGACATCCTCATGCCTTTATAAGAGACAAATATGTACATCTCTTTCATTTGCCAAGGCCCTCCATGGACTGGACATGTAGATAATGCTTTCAACAAGACCTTTACTG
>QLOD02000017.1:551556-563955 GCA_003260245.2 Sideroxylon spinosum | reverse complement strand
TAATTCTTTAGTGGAATGAATTATAATTTATGTAATTAAATCCTAACCCGGGTAGGATTAAGAAATTTAATTACATATGAAGTCCTTCTCGTATTTGCCTATTGGTCCCTGTTGTAACCCTATAAAATACCCTCTCTTGTTACAACTAGGGTGAAAGTTTTCTGAGTAGAAAAACAAGAAACCCTAGTAAGACTCCCGAGAGATCCCACCAATCTGTGAGAGAAAAGGAAGGTATTTGCGGGAATATAGCAGAAGGCTGAAGGTTGAGATCGAGCAGTCGAATCGAAGTCAATGAAAGTTGTCTATTGGATTTCTCGAGATCAAACCAAAGAGATCTCGAAAGTATAATCTTGTTCTCGTAGTATAGAATGGTAAAAATGTATTGTATTAATTATATACACTATAGCCATAATCTTAGGGTTTTCCGCGTTCCCCAACAAGTTGATCCCACTGGAAACAAAATTTTTGTAGAGAATAGTATAATTTTTAGAGTATTTTTGTAATTTTATCCAATAAAATATTTTTCTTAAAATAAATTACCACAATATCTCAAACAATTTACAAATTTTGTCCTTACTTTTATATCAGGCACACAACTCATTATCATTCAGTACATTGTGTATAAGTGCAAATTTTTAAGAATAGTATAATTTTTGGGGTTTTTTTGTAACTTTATCTCATAAAATATTTTTTCTCATAATTTTTTTTTTTTCAATATAAATTGCCCTAATACCTTAAATAATTTACAAGTTTTACTCTTATTTTTATAATGGACCACGACCCATTACAAACTTATACTTGTCGGCTTGACCTCAGTGGATCCAAATCCAGCGGCCGCGTCTGAGGCTATCCCTTTTCTTATTTGTAATTTATTTATTTCAATTAACCAATTTTACAGAAATAAGATACTCCAAAGGATTATGCTACGGAACAGTCACTCACAACACAATCCAATATCTATGCTAATCTGTGTGATGCTCACAGATGGACAGTAAAGATTAGTGTGTCGCGATGACAGTAGCACTACTTTCCTATCAAATCATTATGTATAATTTTTTGCGTATAAATTTTATAGCGTTGCTTTTGCATGCTCAGTATGTTGGCAAATACAAATGGATAGGGAGCAGAACTATGAACAAGCAGAGCTTAACAAAATTGATTCCATTTCACTTATACGATAGCATAAAGTAAAAATAAGTGTGTACATTCTGAAATCACAAATGAAAACAAGAGCTAAATTACCAGGGGACAAGCAAAAAGACATCACAGGGAAAATGATGACAAACATCCTAAGCTACATCTTGACAACCACCTGTTCAGCTGAACTTTTCTTCACAACTCCTCTGGAGCAAAGCTCATTCAGTAATTCCAAAGCTTCCTTTGCTAGGCCTTCATAAGCTATGCCTTCGACGAGAATAGTATATGTGGTTTCAGTGGGTTTACATCCCTTGGATACCATATAAGCCAAGAAATCAATGGCGCGATCAGTTTGACGCACCTTACAAAGCCCCAGCATAATAGCATTGTAGGTGATTGCATTAGGTCTAACACCCAATCCTTGCAAGTGATGAAAGAACTTGATGGCTTCATCAACCTTACCTTCTCTACTAAGCCCTCCGAGAAGGGAAGAGTACGTAATTATATCAGGTTGGAAACCCTTTTCCCGCATCTCAGCCAACAGCTCTATAGCTAGTTCTGTCTTCCCAGCCTTGGAAAGACCATCAATCACTGTATTGTAAGTGATTAATACAGGAGAGCAACCTCTGCTACTTAGCTGATTAAGAATCTCAACCGCAACATCAACCTTTCCATCTTTGCACAATGCTGTGAGCAAAGTATTATAGGTCACAATATCAGGATAACACCCTCTAGACACCATTATCTCCAAATACTCAATTGCCCTGTCCATCTTCTTTTCTTTGCAGAAAGCGTGAAGCAAGGGATTGTAGCTTAAGGAATTTGGAGTACACCCATGCTTGGGCATCCTCTCCAAAATATCAATAGCTCGACCCAATAATCCCTTTCGGCATAAGAAATTAATCAATATATTGAAGGTAACAACGCTTGGAGAACAGCCTTTTCGAAGCATCTCAGCCAAGAGTTTCTCAGCATCCATCCACCTCCCAGTGCTACACATGCTACGCAATATAATGTTATGGGTAATCACATTGGGTTGGCAACCATAAGAAGGCATTTTGCTTAAGAACTTGATCGCTTCATCTAATCTCCCTTCCTTGCAGATCCCATTGATAAGAACGTTGTAAGTAACCACATCAGGTTTGCAACCTTTGCTCCTCATCTCATCTAAAAGCTTCATTGCCGGCCCAATCCCACTCTCCTTGCAAGTTGCTTCAATCAATATAGTGTATGTGATCACATCAGGATAACACTCTCTCTGCAACTGTCGATCAAGAACTTCCATAGCTAATTTTAATTTCCCACTGTCACATAAACTTCGCAAGATTGTGTTATACGTAACGACATCTGGAGCAACACTCATTCGGTCCAAGACCTTCAGGGCAGCATTAATCTCCCCTGACCTGCAGTACCCACTAATTAAAACATTGTAAGTTATAACATCCGGAACAGCACCAGACTCCTCGAGAATCTCCATAACCCTGGTAGCCTTCTTAGTCTTGCCAATTCGACAAAACCCACGAATCAAGCTCGTGCAAGGGATAATATCCGGAATATTTCCACGATAAACCATGCTCTCGAGATGTTTAAAACCCTCCTCCAATTCCCCATTTCTAACTAACCGACGAAGATAATTATTACTCTCCAATTCTTCAAAAGAATTCTCCTGATCAGAAGACGGAGTACCGCCAATTGATTGCCCTAATTGGGTTTTCTCAGAATACGACAACCGACCATTAGAACTAAACATTTCGACTTTAGAAACAGCATGTACGCGATTCAACCTTTGCTTTCTTAAACCCTCTTGTTTTCTCAACCCACCAACACTATTACCAACCGAAAGAACAAGAAAACGAGCTCTATGGCCCAGAAATACCTTCACTGAGCGCAAATTGGAGCAAACCCCGGCCCCAATTCTCAGACCTAAACTCTGGTTCTCTGTGCTCTGACCGTGAACATAGTGAAATGAGCAAAACCCTTCGTGGGTTTGTTTTATAGGCACTGCTAAGTCCATATCAAAGCCTACGTATACCCACCAAAGTATAATCTATGCTCAGGAGTTCATACGGAGAAAAAACTCATGTTCACAGCAGTCAGTGGAAAGAGCTACCCATCACAAATTCTTTCGAGGGAACGAGAAGGGTAAGCAAATAAAAGAGGATTTTTAGAATGGATTGGGTACAAGAAAGAAGTTTTGAGAGAGAGAGAGAGAGAGAGAGAGAGAGAGAGGCTTACAGTGTGAGAGCGCTTTGAGGGCTGGAAATGCCGTGAGACGAGGAGGGAGCTGTTTGTGCCGCCTTCCTTCTTATCCGATTGTTTGCCTTCTGGGAAGGGCCACACTCCGAACAGTGATGGGCCAGTCTGTTTATTGTAATGGCCCAGCAGCCCAATAGTCACTGAGTGTAGACTCTAGTAGAGAAGATAAACTCATCGGCTCACTAAAAATATTAACCCCTATTCGCTCATTAAAAGTAATACAAATAAAAAATAAAAAATAAAAAAGTAAGTCAATAACTATTTATAAAATTATGCAACCTTAACTAATATATTTTTATCAATAAAAAATAATTTTTAAATATTTTATGGAATCTATCAATTCAAATTTATTCATATTTTTTTGGATTAAAAAAATATAAATATATCTGAACAATTAAATTTTATTCTAGCAATTCAAATATCGATATCCCTGAGCTAATATCGAAAACATGTCAACCTCCCCCTTTCCGGGTTGTATTGCCAAGGGGATGAACTTGGTAAGGTGTGAATGCAGATATATTTTTGCTGAAAGAGAGAATGTCTGTATTTATCTTGTAATGGTTATGATAAGTGTATCTGTCTTTAAAATGGTTAATATTTGTGTGTTATAATCTCTTCTTTGAAGTTCCCTTTTAATTTGTTTGTGCCTAAGCTTTGATGACTTTTAGATAGTCTCCATCTATGCTTATGTATTTCTTGGAATATGTACTTGTAAGATTATACTTTCTTTATTTTTCATTTGTAATTTTTTTACTTTTTTTTCTAGAAGGAGTATTTGAAATCATCAATATCTTTCTATGTACGTTATAAACTAGGTAACTACTACTTTTCTCTCTTGAGGAGTGCTATGGATAGTATACAATCCAACTTTCCAATCCCAACCAACCATATGAGTGAGACTCACGTAGGATCCACACATATGAAAGATTAGGATTGAGCAGTCTTTTTTTTTACAATAGATAAAAAAATGAATCAATTTAGAAAACATGTCAATGAAATGTTCAATTGAATGATCAAGTCATCATTGATATCACAAAAAAAAAAATAATAAATAAATAAATGTACAGTGAGTTTACTCTATTGAAGAATACAAACTTCTGATGTAATTTGTAAATATATATACACACGAAATAAAAAAAGAAACAAAAGAAACAAAACATATTTTTTTTTTTCTTTTTTTTAAGTTCATTTACAAACTTCATTTTTCTCAACTTTGCATAATTTAATCTGCTACGGTTCAAAACTTATGTTAAAAATACAAAATGACAACAATAATAATTAGTATAATAATGAAAATTGGGAGAAGCATGAAAATGAAAATTCTTAATGAAAAGTAGTATAGGTTTGAGGATCTTGCTTTCAGGTAAATCAGCAAGGCACTTCTCAACAATTACATGGAAGTTTGCGGGAGAATTATAACACCCAGCCATTGCGAGTCTTCAGTTACATATCTTCCACACCCCCATCAAATAAAGATCAATGTAGATTACATTAGATTGAAGGGCAGCACAACCAAGCACCTGGTAATTGCAATAGGTCATTAATCCAGACGATTAATTTAAAACACAATTAGTCTTAAGAATTTAAAAATTGCACACATTTACTGCACCAAACTTTGTGGGAAGAAATCAATCCAAAATAGTTTCTTGGACTCACCTAATCTAATTTGATGCGAACTGCCTTCCTCTAGGTACTTACATCTGCCGTAGGTTCTGAGTTTGAACATAAAAAGAATTAAATTGTCACAATCGCATTATGCGCTAGCAAGAAAAGTTACGCTTTTTAGTGATTATCACCAGTCTCTAAATCAGTAAAGGAGGTTACTATCACCAGTCTCGCTGGTGATATTGAAACTTGATAAAGTAAAATATTGAAACTTAGGACTAGGGTAAAAACGAAAAATGTTAATGAAAATGTCAACATATTGATTCAAACAGAGGATGTTGCATTACATATATCAGCAAGCCAAAATCAAAACACCTAAACACACTTCTCCACAATCATATAGGAGTTCACACTACCTTAAAAGAGTTGTTTCAGAGTCCCAAAAAAAGCATTCCATTTCAGTCATCTCCTTCTAGGTACCTTCATTTTAGAAGCCTGAAAATAATTTAAAAGGAAAGGAGTATAATTAGCAACAAATAATGAATAAACACGTGGTATATGCAGCGCAAAAAGATTAGAGGTCAGACCTGCATTACTGTAAACCCCTCCAGCCTTATCAATAGCTTAAACTTTCAAGAAACATTGAACTCCAGAAAAACCAATCACTACACAAAACATTAGGAGTTCATAACACAAATCATTAAAGTGTAAGAATTTGATGAGAACAAGTTCGGTAAAGAAAATTGGTAATATAAGAAAGGTTGTATGGTTTCAGAAACAAGTCAAGAAACAATCACTACACAAAACATTGGGAGTTCATAATACAAACCATTAAGTCTTAGAATTTGATAATAACAAGTTAGGTAAAGAAAATTAGTAATATAATTCCAGGTTATAAACTAGAAAGACTATTGTTCATCAAATACGTCAATAGTTTCAAAAACTAAAAAACTGGGTAAGGAACGGCTACAAATGACCCAAGGTTCATCATCTAACTTATTAACATATCTAATTGGCAGATAAAACATTTTTGACTAATTAAGTACTTGAACGGATGGTACTTGAAAATTTTTTCATCATTAGCTTGTGCTGAGCGAATGGAACATGAGATTCTGAAGGAATGCGAAGTGGCCCCATTTACTTGTCTTTGATTTTTATGGAGGGTGTGTGAGCTGGTGGGGGAAAAAGAAACCTTCTAATCAATGTCACGTGTGAATTAAAGAAAATAAATAATAATAACGTAGGCTAAATCCGAACAAACAAATATATAAGAAAATATTCAAGTACATAAGACACCAAAATTTACGTGAAAAAACCCTCCAATGAAGAGGGAAAAAAACCACGGGGCCAATTTCAAATCTTTCACTATCATCAAATAATAATGGATACACCGTCTCAATAATACTGGGTAATCAAACAACTCTCAAATATTTACCAAAACTAGAGGTATAATAAAATAAATAAAAACTTGGGGTTTTTACCAAAATATATATAATAATTTAACAATATAACAAAATAGACGAAAGTGAAACAATTTACCAAATTATGGTGGGCATCGTCGTCAGTGAGTGTCATCGATGTCACTAACAATACCGACCTCATCTCCATGGCTCGAAATATCTAGGGTTTCAAGGTTTGAATCTGGTTTGGGTGGGTGTCGTCAGTGACACCGACGACACCCACTGTCGACACCTCACGTTTTCTGACGAAACCAGGTATCGTCGATAGCACTGGCGACACTCACTATAATTTCGTAAATTGTTTTATTTTAACTTATTTCAGTATATTGTTATATTATTATATATATTTTGGTAAAAAAGCCAAACACTTGGTTATCTATTAATTTTCCAACCAAGTTGAGAAATCCCAAACTTGCTGAGTCTTCAAGCTCCAAGCAAATCTGAATCAAAACAGAGGCCAAACAAAATCCCTGAACCTGCCGAGGAAGAACCAGCCGCCGCTTCTCGGTTTTCTTCTTTTTCTCTTTTGTTTATCTGCCCGTGCGTGTCTTCAAGTGAAACAAAAATAAAACCTTAGAAACCCTTGCCCACAAACCAGGACGTCACATGGGCCAAAGGCCTTTCCAATTCATTAAAAGAAACCAAGGGCTATAATCCCATGGGTGTGGACCACGTAAACCCAACATGAGCAATCTTGCACCTTCTGTTCCCATTCTCCCTTTGGCAACAAGGTTTCCCATTACTTGCCCCCAAAAAAAAAAAAAAAAAAAAAAAAAAAAAAAAACCAAGGTTTCACCAAAAGCGTTCCATTTCAAACATCATCATCAATTCTGAGAAGATTTTTTACAAGCATAAGGACAAGAATCAGCCAGAAATAAGAACTAAAAGTTACAAGCATAAGGAAAAGAATCAGCCAGAAATAATGAACTAAAACATAGGCAGAGTAAAAAAGATCAGTATGTTTTATAATCCGTATTGACCTGGCCGGTGGAATAAGTAAACTTGTGATCCGGTCTAAAAAATGGTGCGGTTTATAGCTCAAATACATTGTGACAAAAAAACTGGCCTAAACTACTAAAAACTGTGGCTGAATTAGTGACCATTACAACCCATTCAGAATTTAATGTATCCACTTGGTTCCACAATCCTTACAAATTTATGCTACTAGCTAATTGTTGCTCTATTTTTTTATAAATTAAAATACTATTCTTATAGAATAAATCCATTATAATTTCTTAATAAGCTTGTAAAGCTATTATTTAATAGTTTTTATAACACCAATATTTTTAGTTATGAACAAATTTCGACTAATAATGGCTTTAAAACAAATAATTAAAATTAGAAGAAAAATTTAACAAATAACAGATTTTTAGGTAATTTTAATTATGTTATATTTAATTTTATTCATGTGTTATATTTAATCTATTCATGACATCACGGTTTAATTCCAGTTGACTCGAAAGTTGAAATTTTTATCTCAACCTGGTCATTTTTTCTAGTTTGCTCAACGGTTTGGCTTTCAAACATTGAGAGATCGAAGTAGCATTACTACTGCAAACCCATCTAGCTTTATCAGTCTCCAAAACTTACAGGAAGAATTCAATCAAGCATAAGCAAAAGCTACACAAAACATTAGAAGATCGTTACAATAATTGTTGAACAAGATTGGTAATGACAATTTGTATTATAATTCTGGTAAGTAGAACTAACATTATAAACTAGAATTTATTTAATAGTTGATGAAACAGGTGGAAAGTTCAAGAATTATAATGTAGGCAAAAATATAATTCAGATAATCAAGAAATACTATAAATGAGGTTGCACATTTCATTGGGATTGTTGGGCAAGAGGAAGTAAGTAGGTACAAATGAATATAGATTTGACAATTAGTAATTAAAGACGAATATATATTTGGTGGCCAAAACGTTTTAAAACATTTCTATCGAGATTTGGAAATAGTACCTGAGTAAATGAATGGTAGGTTAAACTTTTTCCTCGTTAGCTTGTGTCGAGGGGATAAAAAAACATAAGAATGATTGATTCTGCATGATTGCCAAGTACCAGTCTTCACTTATTTAAATGAAGTCGATGTGCAAGCAGGGTATGTGAGCAATCTTGTGCCAGTCTTCCCCATTTTCCCTTTGGCAACGTGGTTTCAACAATGGACATCGAGAGATATACAGCTCATTAAGGGAGGCGGGAAGCGCCTCTTGTGGCAACGACTCCAGTTTGGGGCAGTCACTAATTTGCAACTTTTCAAGAGAGCCAAGGAGTTGAAGGCTCATCAGAGATTTGAGATTTGATATACCTGAAATGGAGAGTGATTGAAGAGTGGAGGGAAGCAGCCCCTCCTCCGGAAAGGACTCCAGATTGTAGTCTTTACTCTGAATTTTAAATTCTTTAAGAGACGAGAGTCTTTGAAGACCCCACTTTTTTCGGCGATCCACAAGTCTGTTGCAATAGTGGATTCCAAGTGAAGTTAAGCTGCAGGGTAGCCCCCCTTTCGGAAATGACTTGATTTTCGGACAACCAAAAATGGAAATTTTCTGAAGAGACGAGAGGGCGTCCATTCCTTCTGGCAGGGCCTTGAGTTTCTTGCATTTGGAGATTTCAAGTGAGCGTAAATTGGAAGGCAGACCTCCTTCTGGAAAGGACTTAATTTCTGGACATTCCTCTATACTTAAGAATTGAAGAGATGGGAGGCTGTAAATTCGTTCTGGCAGGGCTTTGAGTTTCATGCATCTGGAGATTTGAAGTGAGCTTAAATTGGAAGGCATACCCCCTTCTGGAAAGGATTCAATTTCTGGACATTCATGTATATCTAACGTCTGAAGAGATTTGAGGTTGTGCATTCGTTCCGGCAGCCACTTCAGTTTCTGACAACACTTCACCCGTAATTCAGCCAGATTGGGAGCGGATAATCCGCTTTACAATTGCACGGCTTGGGGATGAGAACAACAAGATACCATATTAGGGCAGTGGCCAATAGAAAGTCGTTGGAGCGAAGTCAGATTTTGCAGCTCATCTGGAATCAAAAGGGTTTCAAGCTTTTCAGCTTTCAAAACTGATAGAGATTGAAGCCTTGGAGAGATTCCCAACAGAGGAAAAAATTGTTTAAGCTTCGGGCAATGGGAAATGTCAAGGCTCACCAAAGATGGAATGGGGAAGACCCCATGTGGGTTGCGGCACTCATTTAAAGAAAGGTCTTGAAACCTGGATAGCTCCTGGTCCCCTCCTAATAAAGGAGGAGACCATTCCTCCCAATGGGGCATTTCGCGGAAACTTAGTTTCTCCAGAGATTGAAACGGATTAGAAACGTTCCCATACAATTCCAAACCCACCTTTGTTATTCCGTCCATTCTTGCAATAAAAAGATCCCTCAAGGAGGGCAATTGACCCAGTGCCGGCAAGCAAAAGCAATGCTTACAGCCGTCAATGGTTAAAGTCACTATGTTAGAGAATGAGCTATCACCCAACCAGCCAGGAAACGTTGTGCCTCCATAGTTTTTGATACAGAGCATCTTCAAGTTTGTATGGGGCTGCAAATTCTCAAGTACATCTTTTTCATGCCGCGAATCATCATGTGCTTCATCCCATCTGAACACTAACTCTTGCAGGAGCCTTTTTCCCTTTAAATTCGCCTCCAATGCATCCTTGCTACTCGTTACATTTCGCAAGTTTAATATGGAGAGTGTCCCCTCAAGATGTTCAAATACTTTCAGCCCGCCTACGCCAAGCCCGCCGTTCTTGCCCACAACAAAACAGCTCAAATATCGGAGGCTTTTCAATCGACTAATCTGCACTGGCATCTCCTGTAAAGCAGAAGTGTCGGTAGTATCAAGATGGCGCAAAGATATAAGCTTTCCAATGTTTGCTGGCAACTTCACGAGCTTGTAACAATTTGACAGCAATAATGTCTCTAAATTATACAGATGACAAACTGATTCAGGCAACTTTGAGATTGACGACTTAGAAAGATCCAAATAACGTAGATGTATTAATTTTCCAATCCATTGATCAAATTTTACATTCATGGCAATTGGCACAGATAGCACTCGCAATACTTTCAAACTCAACAACGGATCGCATCGTAACTTCGGTCCCATATATTTACGAGGTAATGCTACGAATGTCCTCGCATAATTATTACTGTCAATTTCCTTGAATATTTCTGCATCAAAATTTCCCCACTTGGTGCTGGATAAGTGGCGTACCTTTTCAGGAATATTGCATGGCTTCTTATCTTCAAGTCGAAAAACAAATTGACCAGATACAAGTTCAGCTAGATCATGGACCAGGTCATGCATTTGAAAGAAGGATCCACAGCTTGATTGTTGAAAAAACGACCTTGATACCAGCTCCCGAAAGATCTCATCACTTACTTTTTCCAACGTTTTATTGCCAGTAGGCTGTGGCACCAAATTTTGAGCTATCCAGATCAAGACAATCTCCTTTTTTTCAATAGCATAATCTTTAGGATAAATCGAACAATAGGCAAAGCACTGCTTTGAGTGTGAAGAGAGAGAACGATAGCTCAATTTCAGTGCTGGAAGAATGTCATTTTTATCTTCTGGTAGATTCCATATCTCACTCCTTAAGATATCATTCCATTCCTCGATGTTTAGATTGGACCGCAATAGACCACCAAGGGTTTTTGCGGCTAAAGGCAAGCCTTTGCACTTTTTCACGATCTTTTTTCCAATTTCTTCAAGGATTGGATGAGCCAGTGAATCTCCATGATTGAACGCAACTTTCGCAAATAAGGCCCAACAATCTTCATCAGATAGTTGCTGCAATTTACGAACAGGAGAAGTTTGCATAATAGATGCAACACCCTGATTTCGAGTTGTCACGATAATCTTACTTCCATATGCCCCGCTTGTTAAAGGTTTCTTCAAATTGTCCCAACAAACATAATTCTCATTCCAAACATCATCCAAAACAATAAGAAACTTTTTCCCCCTCACCTTCTCTTCCAAGCTGACTTGAAGCTGGTCAAGGTCTTTGGTATTACAAGTAGTACTATTAGTGATTTTCTCAAGAATCGATTTTGTAACCCTTACAAGATCAAATATATGAGAAACACATGCCCACGCTCTGATTTCAAAATGTTGGGTCACTCGGCTATTGTTGTACACGAGTTGAGCCAGAGTCGTCTTGCCCACCCCACCCATCCCCACTATCGGAATCACATCTATATCCTTATCACTTGCCTGGGGCGAAAGCAAGAGTTTGATAATCTCCTCCTTGTCACTTTCCCGGCCGAAAACGCTAGATTCATCCACCAAAGAAGTTGACTGCAAGGACCGAGACCAGGACCTTCCAGCAACCCTTTTCAGACCAAGAACATCCTTCTCGTTCACAAAATCATCTAACAGATCAATGATCTCCTCTAACTTGGATTCGATCTCTTCTACATCATCATTATCAAAGGAACTTGATATGGAGTCCCGTACCTGATGATCATCTTGGCCCTCAGCTTCCACCTTGGACCGCAGAACATGATAGTGAACCATGTCTAGTAAATCATCGGCTTGGTAGATGGTATGCTTAAGTTCGTCCACCCAATCTTTCACTGCTGGGTCCATGAATTGTTTCTCCTCTGCATCATTAAGAACTGCTTTGAGCACCAGCAATTTGGACTTCAGCTTCTTCAGGAGTCGTCCAACATTTTTTTGCGCCCCCCAATTTTTGCGTCGACGCAAGAAATTCCACAAGTCGGGAGAAGCCAAACGATCAAATAACAAATCAAAGGTAGCAGAGAGAAATGCCCCCGCAACCACCTCAGCCATTTCCTTTTTTTTTTTTGGTCTTTGCAAATAAAGATCGGAAGAAAGAAAGGAAGAGAAAAGGCAGTGCCAGAAACAAAAACCTGGGAGTTGGAGAAGATTAATTTGCTTTGTGAAAGGACTGCAAGTTGAAATTTAGAGGAATAAAAGAA
>QLOD02000017.1:538334-548652 GCA_003260245.2 Sideroxylon spinosum | reverse complement strand
TAAGGATATTTTAGATTCTAAGGATATAAAGCCTAATTTAACCTATAATTTAATTCAATATTGTCCTGGCGTACATAATAACCTACGAACCACAATGGATAAAAGAATTCCATATGCAAATCAACAAATCCGACGTAAACATCATTGTCCTAAAACCACTCCCTCGGCTTTTTTCTTTCGTTTTCACTCCCACTGGGCGGTCCAATTCCAAATTCCAATGGTAATCATAATTCATTTGTAACAAAAATGCCCACAAAACCAGATCAAAATTTCTCCCATAAGAGCTGAGCTGATGATCAAGTGGGGGTCGGGGGAGGGAGAGAGAGGGGGAGAGAGTTATCAAATGGCAAGTAGTAAAACTCACATTGTGGTCTCCACTTTCCCAGGACAAGGTCACATAAACCCGATGCTCCAATTCTCCAAACGCTTATCCTCCAAAGGTCTTAAAGTCACACTAGTCACCACCTCTAGTCTGAGTATCCTCGGCAACAACATTCAAATCCAAGACAGTTTTGTAAAGATTGAACAAATATACGACGGCTTCGATGAAGGTGACAAAATCGAAAGCATCGTCGCCTATCTTCAACGTTTTAAAGCTGTGGCATCTCAGAGCTTAGCTGAACTTATCCAAAAACTGAACAATTCTGAGTGCCCTCCTAAAGTTCTCGTGTATGACTCAGTCATGCCATGGGCTCTGGAAGTAGCACAGGAGTTTGGCCTTCGAGGAATTTCCTTCTTTACCCAGTCGTGTGCCATCAGCGCAATCTATTATCACTTGGAGGCAGGGCACATCAAGATTCCTCTGGAGGAGTCTCCGGTTTCATTGCCTCCTTTGCCGCTGCTAGAGACCAATGACATGCCGTCTTTCTTCTGTAACCTTACTGGTGGCTCCGACCCATCTTTGCTGAGCCTCGTGGTCAATCAATTCTCTAATTTTCAGAAGGCAGATTGGCTCTTGTTCAACACCTTTGATAAGTTGGAAGAAGAGGTTCAGAAGAAATTTTGTACCTCTGTTTATTGAATATTTCTGTTTATTGAGTTGTTTTTTCAAAGGAAATTTCTGCTATATGTTTATTGGATACCAAACTCTCTACCCTATTTTAAAGTTTATCATTTTATTTAAAACTTTAGTGTGTCGAACGAATATGAGTCTCAACATTATTCTAACACAAGTAATAATACTTAGTAGAGGCCTAATAAGATAAAGATATGATAATAAGAGCCATTCATACTTTGGGAATTATCTATTAGCTTCTGCAATATGGTCTAATTCATTGCAATGCTCACAAGATAGTAAATGAATTCCAAGTTGCGAAACATAGTCTAATTGCACAAAACCACGTGGTTACTAAAATTGTGGCAATAGATTCAGTTTTACGCTTTTTGTTCATTTTATTTTATTTATTTTTCTCACATATTGTTAAGCATATATCTTGCAAATTTCCATCTTCTAGATAGTTAAATGGATGGCAAGTCAATGGCCTGTCAAGAGTATAGGACCAATCATTCCATCAATTTACCTGGACAAGCGGTTGGAAGACGACAGAGACTATGGCCTGAACCTTTTCAAGCCAAGTTCAGAAGCGTGCATGAAGTGGCTAGACACCAAGGAAAATGCCTCAGTCGTTTACATGTCATTTGGGAGCTTGGCGCGTTTAAGCGAAGCACAGATGGAGGAACTAGCACAGGGGATGAAGAATAGCAACACCCACTTCTTGTGGGTAGTCAGGGCTTCGGAAGAAAGCAAGCTTCCAAGTACTTTCATGGAGGAAATATCAGGGAAAGGTCTGATTGTGAATTGGTGTCCTCAGCTTGACGTTTTGGCTCACCGGGCTGTGGGGTGTTTCTTGACTCACTGTGGATGGAACTCCACAATTGAGGCAGTGAGCTTGGGGGTCCCAATGGTGGCAATGCCATACTGGTCTGATCAGATGACTAATGCCAAGTGCATTGTGGATGTTTGGAATGTAGGGGTTAGGCTCAAGGCTAATGAAGAGGGAATAATTTATAGAAATGATATAGAGCTATCTATAAAAGAAGTTATGGAAGGAGAGAGAGGGAATGAGCTCAGAAGGAAGGCTACAAAGTGGAAAGAATTGGCTGTTGAGGCAGTGAATGAAGGTGGGAGCTCTGATAAGAACATTGAAGACTTTATTTCTGAATTTGTGTGTACCTGACAGAGATGTAAATTAAATGGTGATTGATAACTATGGAGATATCGAATTGACTATTATTCACCAACAATCAAGTATAATTCATGAGAAAAAAAAAAAAAAAAGGAACAATAATCTAGTGACCAAATGCGTATTGCAAGATATTGCATTGACAAACAACCTTGCGATTAGCTGAACATATGCATCTTTTTTTTGTAATTAATAACCATTTTAAATAAATTTAAATGAATGCAGAGCAAGACAACGGTTGTTGCTACTCATTTACTAAATCAGGACAAGTCCTTATATAAATATATATACTGATCTAACTCCCTCTTGTTTAATTTGATCTTGATAATTAAGCTCAGAACCACGCTGCCTAAAATTAATCACAAACTTGAAGGCAATACATATATATGCTACTGATTGTCACCTCTTTTGGACAAAAAACTTTCCTTTGTCTCCGGCCGATCAGCCGAGAAAAATAAAATAAAATAAAACCATTCAATAACTTGGCTTTGTATATTAACCCGATGCTTTATTGCCGGGCTTGCTGTCTTGGACAATGGATTTTACTCTTTGCACCCCTTCGGAGTCTACCAAGATCATTGTCTGTTTTTTTGTGAACATTTGAGAACTCATACAAATATTTGAAAAAGCGCAACATCTCCCTAACTATTAGCCAACTTGAAACACAAAGGAATGATGGTCCCACGGGGTTTGTAACTTTCCTTCTATCTTTTTCTACTAGACGGATGGGTTTGATGGATCATGTTCACTGCTTAGGTATGCAATGATGTCAATGTAACACTTCCTACTATATATTTATATATATGTTGCTGTCCTCCCTTTTTATCTACCCTTTTTTTTTTTTTTTTTTTTAAGCAGTAAGTTCTACATGTATACGTAGCCTCTTAAGAAATAGCTTAGCTTTCTAGCTAGACGACTCCAAAATGAACTATTTTTTTGGTCCATGCGAAATTTCTTGAATCAATCTTGAGAGACTTTGAAACAGTTCTGAAACCTGGCCCAAAGCCCCCAAACTACAATTTCTCGACAATCCACTCTGAGTTGATTGTATTGTTAAACTTCTTGAAATCAGATATTGATCTTACGGACAAACAGATGACTCCAAATTGGTATATTATAAGAATCAACAACTTGCATCATTGCTTCTCTCGGCAAATGGCTAATATAAATACAAAATTCTCTCAAAGACGTGTTAAATGTCATGCTTCTCACCTTGTAATTCACTAGATGATGCACAAGTACAATTCATATTGAAACTTTAGTTTGATTTTCTTAAGCAAAACCACCCAGCTGTCAAATGCAATTTAATATTTTTCTTGGCATATTATGACATACCAATCACATGGGCCAGTACCGCATCAACTTAGTCATTGGCCACCCAAATTGTTCATCTTAACACGACTTGCGCTGCCACTATCTACAAAAGGCACTCTTTTTTCCCTTATCCCCCATCTTATATAAATGGTTTCAAAATAATTGTCTTTCAACCTCGTTTTCCACCATCTTAATTAACCAGTCTTGTGTGTGCACATATTGCTGCTGATTTTTTTTTTTTTTTTTGGGGGGGGGAGAGAGAGAATGAGTAAAGAAACAGCTCATATTCTGGTCTTCCCTTTCCCAATACAAAGTCATATAAATCCAATGCTGCAATTTGCCAAGCGATTGGCCTCAAAAGGTCTCAGGGTCACATTAATCACCACCAATTTCATAAGCAAGTCCATGCAAGTGCAAGACAGCTTAGTCAAGATTGAGTCCATCTCTGATGGCTTTGACAACGGCGAGAAAGCAGAGAGTGCGGAGGCTTACATGGAGCGTTTCAGACGAGTACTATTGCAAAGCTTAATGGAGCTGATTGAGAAACAAAAAAGCTCGGATTACCCTCCTAAAATACTTGTGTATGACTCATCAATGTCATGGGCTCTGGATGTAGCGCAAAGAGAAGGACTGCGTGCAGCTTCCTTCTTTACTCAGTCATGTGCGGTCTCTGCAATCTATTATCATGTCCATGAAGGTAATTTGAAGGTTCCTTTAGAAGTGTCCGCGGTTCAGTTGCCTGCACTGCCACTACTAGAGATCGATGACCTGCCTTCTTTTGTCTCCAGGCAGGATATATACCCACTTGTCTTGGGCATTCTTGCAAACCAATTCTCAAACATCCAGAAAGCAGATTGGATCTTCTTTAACAGCTTTGATAGGTTGGAAGAAGAGGTACTATTTGTTAATTTCTCACTAATTACATGCATATATACATATAATTAGTGCGTGTGTTCGGTGAGCATATTTTGTGTAGTTTCATTTTTTTCCCTCTCCTAAAAGCTAAATTTATATCTAATATGTAGGTCCTAAACTGGATGGCAAGTGAATTGCCTACGATCAAGACAATAGGACCAACCCTCCCTTCAATGCACCTAGACAAGCGGTTGGAGGGTGATTCAGATTATGGGCTGAGTCTCTTCAAGCCAAGTACAGAAGCCTACATGAAATGGCTTGACACGAAAGAAGAAAACTCAGTCGTTTACGTGTCCTTCGGGAGCATTGCCAGTATCAAAGAAGAGCAAATGGAGGAAGTAGCACAGGGACTGAAGAATAGTGGCAAAAGCTACTTCTTGTGGGTGGTCAGAGATTCTGAAGAGGGTAAGCTTCCTGCCAATTTCAAGGAGGAAACAAAAGAGAGAGGTCTGATTGTGAATTGGTGTTCTCAAGTTGAAGTTTTGGCACACCGGGCTGTGGGGTGCTTCATGACTCACTGTGGATGGAACTCAACCTTAGAGGCTCTGAGCTTGGGGGTCCCAATGGTCGCAATGCCACAGTGGACAGACCAAACTACTAATGCCAAGTGTATTGTGTATGTGTGGAATGCAGGGGTTAGAGTTAAGGTCAATGACAAGGGGATTATTAGCAGAGAAGAGATAGAGCATTGTATTAATGAAGTTCTCGAGGGGGAGAGAGGGAATGAGCTGAGGAGGAATGTGGTCAAGTGGAAAGAGCTGGCTAGAGAGGCAATAGATGAAGGTGGAAGCTCTGATAAGAACATTGAGGAATTTGTTTCACAATTACTCAATATAGATTTGTAATGATTAATAAAAAGAGGTAGCCAATGCAATTAAAGAATCCCATAGCCTCTGATCAAATTAAACTACCATATTGCAGATGGACTGGAAGTAAGGTTGATAGAGAAGTAGCATTAATTGTTACACGAGAAAATAGGGATTGTTGCTAAAAGCTGTCTCTAAGTAGAATTTCTTTCGGGTCATTTTGGGTTGAGATCTTCTAATCTGAGTAAGATTACTAATTGATATTAAATTTTAAACTTTGAAATGAGTACTACTACTATGCTGATTCAGTCTGAAAGTTCGATGAAAATTTGTTCTCTCTCCTTGTTCCACATTTTTTTCTTTTCATTTATTATTTTTTTATGGAGAGCTGGGGGTTGTTGGGATGGAGGGTTGATACTTGATAACATAAAGAATGAGACAGAAAAAGCCACGCAAAAATCTTCAAGCTAACATCAGGCAGAGAGATGCTAACAATAAACGGTGAGCATAAAGAGTAATAGTTACCTATAATCAATCAAGTTAGAATTGGTGAGGCACTATAAGTGAAGCTCAAAAATCGAATTGAGGGGCACAACATTTGTAACGAGGCTAAATCTTCAAGATCAAGCATTCTAAGTTAAAAAAATGAACCTAGAGCTTTAATTGTTAATAGTTTTTGTTTGTGATTGTATAGGGTATGTTTATGTTGGCAATTTTCAAGCAAATACTTTATTTTTAAATTTTAATTTGTGTCAACATTTAGAGTTTAGAATGTCACAATGTTGTCTTTTTTGTATGAAATTCAAATTAAGGATTTGAACATTTGCCAAAAAATATTTAAACAATTCATCATTCACTAGAATTATGTTTGAATGAAAATGTTAATCATAAAAAGTGTGAGAGTTGATGTTCCTATTAGATATGCATAGATCCAATTGAATAAATCACTCTAAAAGAGCCTTATCATATATATATGTATATATATATCATTTTCGAAAAAATTAATAAAATTAATTAATATATGCTCCACTACAGAAAATTCTAACAAGAGTTTCTAAAATTAATTTGAAAAAGAAAAGGACAACTTTAGATATGCTCTCTAGAGTTTTGCGCATAAGTCGCACTTGCGAGCTGCCAGTGAATAAATATCATTTTCTAAAATCTTTTGTTGGCAAGTTGCACCCGCAAGCTGCTTACTAAGTTGGACATGATTTTGCCCTCATTTTTTCGTACAAAGAATTAATGTTGTTTTTGGGCTTTTTCTCCATCCATATATATTTTCAAACATTCCCAAAACCCTAACCTCTTTCTATGAACCTAATTATCATCTCCTTGAATTTGAGAGCAAAAACCAAGAGAGGCTATATTAAACTTAGATTATTCAATTCTCTTTGCAAATATTTCTTTGGCAAATCATCTTGCTTCTTGAGTTTTAGATTTAAGGGTCCGATTAGATGATGCTAACATTTCAGGGGAATAAGTTTTAGAAAGGGTACAAGATAAGAGGGGATATTATTTTTAGAGGATTGACACACATTAATGTGATGTTTTGGAGGGGGATAACTTTTGACTTAGTTTGGATGTTTTATAAATAAGAAGGGTGAATGATAGAAAAAGTAGTCAAATGACTCTTTTGCACTTGTGATGTCTCAAATTTTGTTACCTATTAAATTAAATATTAAATTACAAAACTAACTCTATTTAACTATTATTGGACAATCTGAAGTTGTATTATTTATTTCATTGAAAATTTAATTTTCATAAATTTATTTAAAGAATTTTTTTTTTAAATATGTACTTTTGTTGGTTATTATTTAATTTTTTTAATTATATTTATTTTGACTTGTTGGCTTATCTATTATTTTTTTTACTAGCATTATATTTACCTTGATCAAATTAACAATACTGTTAACGAGGACTAAAAACGTCAAAAACAAGGGGTTTAGAAGGGGATAACTTTTAGCTGGCCCTAGGGGTGCCCAAAAATTATCCCCCAATAGGGGAAAGCTAAGGGGGAGGGAAATTTAAGAGAGGAAAGAGAGGGTAAATTTTGCCATCCAAGCATTAGCATAATTGTGTGACCACACTTATGAGGGGGTAAAAGTTTTGGAGGGGGTTTTTGAATGTATCCAATCGGAGCCTAAGGTTGCTGTCTAGACTAATTGGAGAGGGCTTCTATCATGGTTGGAGCAAATTAAACTTCATGAAAGAGATGTACTATGGGTGTCTAGTAATTAAGAATTGGGAATCTGAATTCAGTAGATCAAGAAATACTTTGATTGTGGAAACTATCATATTCTCTTGATTTAAATCCGTGTAACTTTTAATACTAATAGTGAAGTTTTTAGGTCCAATCTGTGCCAAAGATATGGATTTTTTCTTTTTGCTAAATGAGTTTCTCTATTAAATAATCCTGTGTCTACTTATGGATTGTTTGCTTATTTTTATACTTTTAGATCCACAAATCCTAGAATTGATTTCCCGAGTGGGTTTTGTAATTTAAGTATTTGTTTCACATATTGGTATTTATTCAAATCGTGCAATTTCAATTTCTTTAACTAAGAAATACATTTCATATCCACATTATCGAAAGCATTTTTTTTTTCTGCTTTGGAGTTCATGAATTTCCCATGAGAAGGACCAAATTAAACACATCAAAACTAGCTCACAATATGAGGCAAAAGCAATGAAGTACAATCATATATAGAATGACGTATCGCCACTAAACAGTGGATTGTTTGAAAGTCAAAGAGGCCCTTAATTTGGCAGTAACATATAATCGTGACATTACCAACCTTGATAATTTGAAGAAATTTCAATTAATTGCCACCTCCTCTCTGAGAAAAGAACCTTCAGATGGCCAGGATATGACACCAAAGTAAACTACAACCTCATCCGGGAGTGAAGACAAAGTAGCTTGAACGCCTTAAACACCACGTATTTGATGTTAGTATTATTATTTTAGGTTATATTTTTTTACAATAAGTTTAGTTTGTATATTTAGAATGTGTTTATTTCACTTATACTTTTAGGATTTTACTTTTGTACACCTAGATTTTACATATTTTATAAATATGCATTTGAACGGCTTGAATTTTATGTTACATTTATCTATTTAGACCCCTTAAATTTGTATTACATTCACTCATATCCTGTCAAATTCTTGAGGGATAAGATTTGTTTCTATTGACCAAAAAAGGAGATAAGTTCTATCGGTGAAGAGGGGTGGTGCATAAAATTTGGTTGGTTGAGCTAGGAGGTGGACTCATATTGGTTGTTTGGGATGATATCTTTATGATTGCGTGAGGGAGACCAGGAGTGAAATTTATGTGGGAAGTTTCTTGTGATGGTTTTCTATTCAAAAATTAAATTTTGATCAATTCAAAATTGAAAGTAAAGTTTTCCATTATTATTTGATACTAATGAAATGGATGTGAAAGAAAATGAGAAACTAAATATTTATCTCTTTCATATTTTGTTTATTTGATTATTAATAGAAAAAAGTAATGATAATTTATATATATGTATAACTACAAATTTATATCTAATATAAATTTAAAATATTAATGTGAAACATAATAAAAGTACTAATATAGTAAAGGATCACAAAAAACTTTAATAAATTAACTATAATGTAATTTTATATGGAAAAAATACACCACATCATAAAGTAGATATTTTTTTTTTATTAATGGTATGTAATGATGTAAAAGGTATTTTTTAAACAATGAATTGGTTAAAAATTAATTCTTAGATTAAAAAAAAAATCTAATAAAAGGAATCAAGTGTAAATCGTAGGAAATTTAGGAACACATTTATAAAAGTGTGACATTTAAGTGTGTAAAATTAAATCACATCGAGAAAGTGTTGGCTCAGAGGTTGCTTCAAGTATTTTAGGATTGTGACTTTTGGATCCGAGGTAGCCGAGTATTCTAGGATTGTGCTTTTAGGATCTGAGGTATCCGAGGTATCTGAACCTTTTTTTTTTTTTTGTTTTTTTCGGTGGTGGATTTATGTCACAGTCGAGATAGGCGAGTCTAATTTTATTTTTATATAAACCGTTTATTTTCAATATCTCTTTAAATATTAAAATTTAAAAAATTGTTTAACATACAACGCGCATGGTCCACGCGGGCCTCTAATTTCAAACTTTAAAAAAACATTGAATATTAGTTTGTGGTTACAGAAGGACAAAGGACAATAATTTTCAAATTACCTTTTCAAACAAAAAAAAAAAAAAAGGACAATAATTTTCTGAATATATTCCTTGCGTACGTGCATGCCTATATATATATATATATATACGGCTGATGATTCAGTAAGAGAGACACACACAAAGAGAGAGAGAGAGAGAGAGAGAGAGAGAATGGTGGGTAATGAAGCAGCTCATATAAATCCCTTTCCCGATACAAAGTCATATAAATCCAATGCTACAATTTGCCAAGCGGTTGGCCTCAAAAGGTCTGAGGGTCACATTTCTCACAACCGACTCCTCCTCCATTAGCAAGTCTATAGTAGAGGTGCAGCAGCAGTAGCAAGATCATAATAATGGGGGCTTAGTGAAGATTGAGTCCATCCCTGATGGCATTGACAGCGGCCTAACTGCGGAAGCTTACCTGGAGCGTTTGAGACAAGTATATTCACAAAGCTTAGTCGAGCTGATTGATGAGAAGCAAAACAAGAAGAAGAAGAGCTCTGATGATGAAGATGATGATTACCCATCAGCAGCAGCTCCTCCTCCAAAAGTCCTCGTGTACGATTCAGGGATGCCGTGGGCTCTAGATATAGCTCAACAAAGAGGACTCCGTGCGGCTTCCTTCGTTACTCAGTCGTGTGCTGTCTCTGCACTCTACTATCACGTTCACAAAGGGAATTTGAGGGTTCCTTTAGAACAGCAAGGCTCTAATTCTAAAGTTGAGTTGCCCTCGTTGCCACTGCTAGAGACGAGTGACCTCCCCACTTTCATCTCCAAATATACTTCGTACCCACTTCTCCTCAATGCTGCCGTACATCAATTCTCAAATATTCACAAGGCGGATTGGATACTGTTTAACAGCTTCGAAAAGTTGGAACAAGAGGTACATATATATATATATATAT
>QLOD02000017.1:419091-433509 GCA_003260245.2 Sideroxylon spinosum | reverse complement strand
TATATATATATATATATGTAACATCATCCCTGTAGATAAACCTTCAACAAGATTATCTAACTTTTCAACCCTACATAAAATAATGAACTTGGATATAAATATACCTCCTGCATGATCTCTTCTAAAATAGAAAAATCTACAAATTGTAATCCAATTATTGCAGTAAGAATTTTAAAATTAAAACTAAAATTAATGGGAGATTTAAGTTGTATGAATTGTATGTAGGATCATGAATAGACTTATGAAGAGGCATGGGGGGCAAGTGACCCCCTTGATTTTGGACATGAAATTACGAAAATATCATTGGGTTTTTTTTACTAAAAAATAAAATTAATTCAAATTTAGAATAATTTGACTTTGTTAAAAATTTAAGGTTAATTCAAAACTTTTTGATATAAAAGGATTGTACAAGAATAGAATTCAAGTATTTTTTGTGAAATAAAATGCATTCTTCCACTAAACTATTCAACACTTTTGTGTATAACATTAACAAATGTAGCATAGCAAATTTTATAAATAATTAAAATTAAAAATAATTATAATTTTTAGTAGTGAGAGACATTCTTATTAAATCTTAGGTTCTGCTAAAGGATGAGTTGAACTATTAAACCGTGAAAAGGATCTTCACTGGTTTAATATCTAATAATAATTTTACACATTTCTAAAAGTAACATTGTTTCTTTTCTACAATTCCGATAGAACTCATTATCCTTCTCTTGAAACTACTAGGTGTCTCCTCTTGGTAAAAATCTTGGATCCACTTTTGTATGGGATTAAGCTATGGTACCTTATGGAAACAGCTTGATTAACTCTATGAATAAAAACTATATATATTTTGGTTTAGGATTAGAAAAGCTTCCATGTCCAGAATATGTATATTATGTTTGGATAGAAGTCATCACCAAAGCAAAAAAGGAATATGTTTAGGTTGAAACCACTCAAAGGAACATTAGAATAATAAATACATGGCATGCAAGTAAGCGTGCCATAAATCTATCAGTTCAATCTATCAGTTCTCTATATGACCCTGATTAGAACTCCATAATTAGCCCACATAAATATATATATATATATTAATATTGTTGGCATAAAATGCATAAATGACAAATGACAAGCGCTTGATCACAATGGTCCAACCTAGAAGTGGTCGGGGTTACTCTCCCCGAGCTGGGGAAGTGCCATAGATGGGTCCCACTACCACCAATAATTGCATTTACTCCACCTTCACCATAAATATATTCCAGAAGTTTATTTAGTTCATTTATTACTATCTAGTTACATCCGGCTAGCCCCAGTCTTACAAGTGGCAGGCCAATATGATATTTGTGTAGTCCCAAGAGATAAAATCACACTCATATTTCTGCTATTTGCCTTAAGTGCATTAAATGACATACGGTGGGTATGTAATAATGCATGATGGGTATTTATTGAGCAAGCTCACGACTCTAGCAAAGAAGACCTTAGCAGGAAAGTAATGATGATTCATAGAATAATTAGACATTATTTTATTCTTACGTCTAGGCTATGAATAGAACACTTAGCACCAAAATCTAGGTACGCTCACTAATGTCCATGAAATGCTATCAATTTAGTTTCTCATTGTCTCAAGTTATTCCCGACTTAAACATCGGAGGGATTGTGATTGGAGACCCTTCTCGGTCCTTTCTTCTGATTGTTTTCTTATTTTCAGGTTTGAGCTACTTCTTTCCAATGGATGTGATGAATACATTCGATGGTATTTTTTTATTGCCAAACATTTGAAGCCCACCATGTGGCTCATTTCTTTGTTTCCCATACCCTATTACATAAGATAACTTATGATCTTTTCAAACTCTATCTATAATGACTTCGGGTGGCAATGCTACACTTACATCTTCCCCACGTGCTGGGGATGAAACCACATCTTCAAGACAAAAATAAAGTAAGTTAGTCATAAGGACTCCTGGGCTCGAATCCAGCATAAGGAAATATGTAAAAGACCCAAAGGCTACGAAATGAAAACAAGAACTACAGCCAAGGTAGATGTGAAACAAGTGGAGTTGGAGAAGATATTTCTTCCATTGAGCAAATAGAATGGAAAATCTATTTCACATGCACATATCGACTTAGAAGATTTAGAACTAAAGTCAGATGAAAGTTTTGACATCATATATGATGATTCAGAAACATAAGATAATGAAAAGGAGAGGAAAGCTCATGATAATGGGCTATTATGAGCAATGTAGCCCTAAACGTGGGAATGCTATTGGACAGAAAGATGCCACCGACTCTAGCTCGTTAAGAAGCGATCTATGCATATCCAACGGCTAGGAACCCTATGATTACAAGATGAACGGACCTCAAAGCCCCATCATAAAGAAATCATGCAAAAGAAGAAGAAAATGCTGAAAAGACATCAGGAGTCGAGCGAAAGCTCTTCAAGTAATGAGGTGGTCCATACAAAGACGAGAAAGCTGGGTATAATGAAGAAAATTTCAAGTGATGAGGTGGTCCATACAAAGACGAGAAAGCCGGGTATAATGAAGAAAACAGATGAAACGCATTACGGGTGGGGTGATTTTGATTAAACCACTCAAAATGATTGCAAGGAAAGCATTGGGGAGAATATCTACCTCACCTTTTACTACAAAAATTTGTGAGGCTAAACCCCCAAGAAATTCCAGATGCCTCGGTTAACCATTTATGATGGTAAATCACCCCCAAGAAATTCCAACCATTTATGATGGTAAATTAGACCCTTTGGCCCATTATCATCACTAATGGAGACGATAACATTATGGGGCTTGAATGACGAACTTATGTGTAGAGTATTCCCCTTGAGTTTGGGGGATACGACATTACAGTGTTCCATAAGCTACAGCCAGAAAGCATCGAATGGTGGAGATAGCCAACCAAGGAGTTTGTTACGCAATTTTTGGTTAATGTTAAACAACCAAAGACCACGATGTGCTTCTCACCCTGAAGAAGAACAACGTAGAAAACCTAGAGGACTATTCACAGAGGTATATGGAGCTTTATAAAGAAGCGGAAGGCTATTCGGAGTAGCTCATAGTGATTTTGTTTAAATTGGGCTTACAAAAAGGTGACAGACTCTAGCTTTCTTTAACAAAAAAGCTGGCGACCAACATTTCAGATTTGATGTGCCAATAGAGAAATATACAAAGGTGAAAGATGAAGCCAAACCTGTCGAGCAAAAGGAGATGAAGTCTCAAAAGTTTAAAAAATAAAGCAATATGCAAAGGTGAAAAAATCAGTTTATGAAGCCCTCAACACGGTCTTTAAGGAGCCAATTTTTAGAATCATCCCCTAAATCCATGGTAGACCATATTTTAGGTGGCCAAAGAAGCTACCAGATTTCTTGGGGAAGGAGAATCACAAAGATTATTGCTTGTATCACTAGAACAGGGGGCACAACATGGGATCGTGTTGTTCTTTACAATTCTTCTTGGAGGACTTGGTAAAAGAGGGGCACCTCAGGGAATTTATTGATGAAACAAAGATTAAAAATACAGAATGCTAGCCTCAACCACAGTGGTTAAATCACAGGACTGGGGAGGAACTCAACAAAGAAGATTATAACGATGAAGGCTAGCACTGACCAAGAGCTAGGATAAGAAAGGACATAGATAAGCCCACGGTCATCCATGTCATACACATGGAGAACCAACCTCAAGGTGTATCTGTTAGCTCCTAGGTGGGGGAAGTATTGAAGGTCACAAGCGCAATACTCACGAGGAAGGTTTGCTCAGGAAATAACATTATATGGGAACGAATGCTCAGAGATTCAGTAACAATGTAACGATGCGTTGGTGGTTGCAGCAAAAATGTTTGAGTCTGACGTCAAATGGATTTTAGTGGACGCAAGAAGCTTAATAGAATTTATGTTGCTCGGTTTGTTTATGAAACTTGGCTTAACTAAAGTAGATCTTGATCCAATTGAATGCCCTCGATAGGATTTAACTTTGCCTCTATTCTGCCACTGGGAAGGGTTACAATTCCCGTCCAAGTAGGGCTGGTGGAGTGTGAAGTTGAATTAACAGTAGTAGATGCATTCTTATCGTATAATGCGATTGTTGGAAGGTCATAGATTCATATGCTGAAGGCTATCCCTTCCACCTTTCACCAAGTCCTCAAGTTCCCATTTGGGGATGAAATGATAGAGGGGATCAGGGTGCATCCAGAAGATGTTTCATTGCTTCCTTGAAATCTAAACCATTGCTCGAACAAGTACAGTTTACGGAGATACCTAAGAACACCCCAAAGATTGATGATTTCAGGGATGACCCTAAGAAGAAAGCTGTCAAAAAGCTGAAAAAATTCCATGTTGGTCTGCCC
Organism: Sideroxylon spinosum; assembly: GCA_003260245.2. Lineage (NCBI taxonomy): Eukaryota > Viridiplantae > Streptophyta > Magnoliopsida > Ericales > Sapotaceae > Sideroxylon > Sideroxylon spinosum. The sequence goes on along the minus strand of QLOD02000017.1, from coordinate 429,174 downwards.
GAACATGATAAGTTTTTTCTCATAGGGATAAACATAGTGGAGTTGACAGAAATGCTATTAAAGAATAGTTAGACCTTTGCCTAGACTCCTTAAGAGATGCTGGGTATTTCTCCTAAGATTATTAGTCATAAGCTTAACCTTTACCCAGAGGCCCGACTTGTAGTACAAAAACCAAAAAGATCTACCTTCTAATATGCTAAAGCAGTAATTGAAAAGGTCAGAAAGTACTTGAGGCTGATGCAATTAGAGAAGTTTCATATCTAGAGTGGTTAGCTAATATAGTAGTTATCAAGAAGAAGAATGGGAAATAGAGGGTATGCATTGATTATATAGACCTAAATAAGGCCTATCCTAAGAACCCATTTCCTTTACCAAAGATTGAGTAGCTAGTAGACTCAACTACTGAAAACTTAAGGATGCCATTCTTGGACACATACAGGGGTTATCATCAGATACCCATGCAGGGTCCCGATGAGGAGAAGTCTTTATTTATTACCTCAAGAGGGGTATACTATTATAGGGTCATATCTTTTGGTTTAAAGAATGCTAAGGCGACGTACCAATGCTTGGTGATAAAAATGTTTAAGGATGACTTAGTAGCACGATGGAAGTCAACATTGACTATATGGTGGTTAAAAGCAAAGATCTAGATACTCATATCCAATATCTACAACATGTCTATTCAACCTTAGATAGATATGGGTTAACAGTCAATGCTGCCAAATGAGCCTTTGGGGTAAGTTTCGGTAAATTTTTGGGTCATTTGGTGACCAGAGGAGGGATTGAAGCAGACCTTAGCTAGATTGAAGCCATCCTAAAGATCTTTCATCCTTGCACAAAAACAAAAAAAAAAAAAAAAAGATTCAAAAGCTCACAGGAATGGTGGCAGCACTTAACAAGTTTATTAACCGAGCGGCTGATAAGTGCCAACCATTTTTTAAGTTATTGAAAGGAGCTAATAAGATAGTCTGGGATGAGGAAACAAATCATGCATTGGAGAAATTGAAGGAATACCTGACGATCACTCTAATTTTAACAACTCCTTAGTAATCAGTGCGGTGCTATTGATAAGGTATAAAATTCTCTTTACGAGATGCCCAAAAGAGTTTATGGGGCATATACTATGGGCAGATGACCGACCCTAAAATGTGTTTGGGTTTTTCCTCTCAAGTACAAGAGGGTAGTTATAGTTTTAAAACTCGGTGAGTCCGAGATCGAATTCATAAGGAGCCTATGTTATTTAATTTGTAGGTTACGAATGGATTTGAGGGTGAATGTAAAAGAGGTTTTGAGTTTAGTTTCACTAAATCTTAGGATTTAACAAAAATAAAACAAATAAAAACAAGTAAAATAAAAACTAGGAATTAAATTGCTATTACGAAATAACTTTAAAAATTCAATTAAACGTCTATTTCTTATAATTTCAGAATAACTTGGAAGACAATTTAATTTAAATAAATCACTACGATATTTAAAATTGATTAATATAATTAATAAAGAAGAAGTTCTTGATTCAACTTGTAAGTCAGGGTAGTTCACTACTTTACTCTGGGATGTTTACCTTCAAACTTAAAATTGGGTTTTTGGAAAGTATGTTTCTAACTCACCGGGACATTGAACCAAACACTTTGTCACCAAGCTATGGTTGTAACACGGGTGAGTTGAGTTCAAAAGAACCCTATCTATTTTTAGTTTGCTTGAAAATATGAATCAATGTTTGAATAAAAAACGAGTACCAGTGATTTCAAACGAATATGGTTAAAGACTTTTGTTTTCGAAAGCTTTTCAAACAAATGAACTAAAAGTTTTACTCGAAACCTATTTATAATCACATTCAAAAGTATATAGAAAGTTAAAATCAAAAACCCATACCAATGATTTCAAACAAATGTGGTTAAAGATTTTCGTTTTCGAATGTTTTCGATATAAGATAAAATAGATTTAAAAATAGTAAAACTCTACGCTTCGAAACCCATACGAAAGATCTACGTAGATCCCAGAGTATTTTTATGAACTACCTGTTCTTGATTTGTTGAATTAAGAACTAGGGTTTCTACGCTAGCATTGTTTTAAATGAAACGAAATTAATAAACACATAAACCATCATGCGATCTAGCAATTGAAATGTAAAGATCATATATTAAAGGATTAAAGCGAAAGAAACTTCCACAAAAATCAACTCTGAAAAAGGGTAGGTAAAAAGAAGTGCAGCGAAGATAATTAACACATCATATGAATCCATAAAGCTCTCCAAACTAATCTAAAACTCTCTTAAAATGTTGTCTAAGGTAAAACTATGAAAAGAATGAAAGATAGGACTCTCCTCAAGCTCAGCCGCCCTTACATATATATAGAGGTCAAGCAAAACCCTAAAAAATGGAAAAAAAATGCGAGCCTTTGAAAACAGCCTAGGGTCCGGACCATAGAGGAGGGGTCTGGACCACATAATGTAAAAATTTCACTGGGGTCCGGACCGTAGAGGAGGGGTCCGGACCCTAGCCTTCAGCTTGATCCTTTAGAAAGCTTTCGGTCTCTAACTTCCGGTACAATTTTGACCCTGAAGACCATCGATTCAGGCTTCGGATAAAACTTACAAGTTTTATCACTTCAAGTCTTATTTCCAATGCAAAAATAATCGTATTAATCGGAGTTGTGAGTGAAAATTTATGGCCGGAAAACTGACAGGGCATCTTGCTTGGCACTTGCAGTGATTTGCACCTTTAAGCTCCAAATTGGCTTTTCTTGACTTGTTTTCCTTCCAAACTCCTAAAAACACACGAAAGAAAACAAAATACTAAAATAATAATAAAAAGAGAATTTTAATTGATAAAACATTCAAAAGAAGAGTGTGAATTAATGCTAAAATCAACAATAATTGCAAGTAATCAGCAGATCCTTGGCGCACAGAGCAATCTCCCAAGGATACTGGTGGCTGAGGATGGGTAGAGACATTCAAGCTTATGTATGAAAATGCAAGAAATGTCAAAATTTTAGACTGGTCTTTCACCACCCTACTCGAGAAGTTGGCCCCCTCACTAGTCCATAGTCCTTTGCTCAATGGGTGCTTGATATAGTAGGACCACTCTTCATTTGTTCTGGAAACAGGAAATGGTTGGTGATCGGTATTGATTATTTTACTAAGTGGGTTGAAGCGGAGCCTTTAGCCCATATTAAAGATGCCGATACCATTCATTTCATATGGATGAACATCATTGCAAGGTATGGCATCCCTAGGACACTTATTTCTGACAATGGGATACAATTCGATAGCTCCCTATTTAAGAAATATTATTCTAGGTATGAGGCTAGGAACATATACTCAACACCTGCCTAACCTCAAAACAATGGTCAGTCTAAAGCTTCAAACAAAACCATTCTGAATGGCATCAAGAAGAAGCTAGAAGCTACAAAAGAAAAATGGGTTGATAAGCTCCCATTAGAGCTATGGATGTACAGGACCATCTCGAGGAGATCAACAGGTGAGTCCCCTTTTCCATTAGCCTATGGGATGGAAGTTGTGATTCCTTTGGAAGTCGGCATGCCAAATATTCTTTCGCAAGCTTTTGATAGAGGCAAAAATGATACTACTATGGGTGTGAGTTTGGATCTGATTGATGAAAAGAGAGAGCTTACAATGTTAAGGCAGGAAAATTATCAATAGAAGCCGAAGAGAAAATACAACAGAAAGGTTCATCCTTAGGAGATTAATGTCGGGGACTTTGTGTCAAGAAAGCTAATGGGAGCCAGAAAAGATTCAACTAAAGGAAAGCTTGGCGCTAACTGGGAAGGTCCATTCCAGTAGACAGAAGCTATCGGGAATGGTGTATACAAGTTGTCAGAATCTGAAGGAAAACCCACAAAAAAACCATGGAATGTAACCCATTCAAAGTTATTTTACATTTAAGAATTTCCTTTATGATATTATCTAAATGTGTATTAATTGAGAACATTTATGAATTAATAATAATGTCAAAGGTACACATGTATAAAAGGATTGTCTCATCGGTCTTCCAATGCTGCCTCAGAAGAGGGATGTCTCAAAGGTATTCCCCCAGTGTTGACTCTGTAATTTCATGATATATAAGAAAAAGCCTGTTTTCATAAGCAAGTAAGCATGACTGATGTCTCTCCGACCATGTTACACATGTTCGGGAATACATAATAACCTTGGGCAATTTGTCTCTTAACATCAATTATGTTATTTATCATCAAATGAACGGCTATAAGCATTTGTGAAAGTTTGTGCTTTATCCCGACCATTGTTATTACGGTTGGAGACACATTTTCAAAACTAGAGCAGAATCAAAAGTTTGGTAATTCATAGGAATGAAGGACATTGTTAATTCCTAGACCAAGGAAAATAGATTTTGACAAATAGTTCAAGTATTGATGACTTAACTGATTCGTTGTCACATATCACATTACTTGTCAATATTTCGAAATTCGTCCTAAAGGAGTCACGCGTTACTAGTAACAATCATTATGATCAGTGATAAATGGTTATGAGATACACTTAGATAAATAGGATATGTTAAAAATTATTTAAAGCATTATACAATAGCATAACCTCATCAAGAGTCTGCTTAACTACAAAGTGAATTGTAAGCTTTCATTGATTGACTTTAGATTGCTTCTCAAGTTAGGATTAATCCATTGAATTGAATTGATTCCATACAAGTCGAGATGATCAGTTTCAAAGAAAAAAAAGAATCATTAGATCAAGTTAGTTTTTCATTGGAATAAAACGTTAAACACAGCACAAATGTAAAGGTTCAAAGTTCATTTCTCTTTAAGGCATTAGTATACATGTTACATTTGATGGAAAAAAAAAGAGGCTGGTAGTCATTTAAGGTCATCCCCCTTAGACTCATCTTTACTTAGTTCAGCAGTGATTGATTTTGTTACCTCAGTAATGACTCAGGCTAGAACTTGAGCAGGAACATCCTTGGGGGGATCTCTTGAGTCTGGAGCAAAAGTTGAGGGGAGGTTTTGATCATCTTGAGTGCTTTTAACCTCGACTTTGCCTTCTCCTAGCTGCTCTTCTCTTAGTGCTTCAATAGTGGGAGTCTAAGGATCACGATCAAAGTTGAATTTTGGGATTAGGTTTCCTGGATTGGGGAACGGTAAGTTCCTGTATGTCTCAGAGGCTGAATCTATACCCAACTTATGATTTGCTGCCTCCCAGCCATCCAAGGAGTACTTATTCCTTGCATCCTCCATCTGTTCCACAAAATCGTTGAATTAAGTTTCCAGACCTCAGTAGCTATCGATTCACAATATTTTAGTTCTTTTTTTTTTTTTTTTTTTTTACATTAGAGCTTCAGTTTTGGTCCTCAGTTCGAGTTTTAGTTTTTCATTCTCCCCTTTTAAGGTGGCTTGCTCACATGAAACTCCTACAACTCTTGCACTAGTTTTTCTTAATTAGCCTTGGAAAGGGATAACTCTGATTGCACTTACCACGTTGGTCTATTTTTTGAACCAACTCTTCGTCCTTAGAAGCCAGATGTTTTAATGCTACGTTCATTTTTCATTCACTAGCCTCTGACTACTTCTTGGCAACCTTAATCTTAGAATTTGTAGCCTTGTTTTATGGCCCTAACTTTTTCTTCTCTTCCTCAAGACCATCTACCCGTTCCCTTAAGGCCTTAATATAAGCGTCATCCATGCCAACTTTATCATGCAGGTACTTACTCCTAGTGATGAGTTCCATGGAGTAAAAAGTTGACTGCAACAAAATAGATGAATTAGATAAAAAGGAACTTAGAAAGCTTAAGAATAAACATTGACACGAAAGTTAGGATGAGGAAACTTATTGGTATCAGGCTCTTTATCAAGGTAGAAAGAAGATCATGTAACTTATTTTCTTGCATTTTGCATGTCACGAGTAGGAATGATTCCTCTCAGATAGTACTCTGGAGGGTTCGAGGCGGAGTCCTGGATGGTGAGCAGATGCCCAAAAGGAGATTCTAAGCTTCGAATCATGATCTGTAGGATGAAGAAAGCTGAATCCCTGACAGGGTTCCTTGTGAATAGTTTCCACAGGAGGGACCCCTTTAATATCCTCACTGAGGAGGAGGAGAAGGAGGCCAAGAGGTCCTCGACTCGTTACTTAAGAAGCTTGGGGCACTTTGGCGGGAGCAGGAATATCTAAGATCACAAAGTCTAAGCTCTGGTCAATCTTTTACTTTTTCTTGGCCTTGGGGTCGTCCTCTTAAGTCCGGGAGGACTTGCTGGGAGCCTCTGAGGGTTCTTTTATTAAAAGCCCTTTCTCTTTCTTATTCTTTTTGATGTTCTCCTCCTTCATTTGCCTCCGAAGCTCGGCCTTCTTGGCTTTTTCTGCTCTCTTCTCCTCAACGTGTTTTTTGGCTGCCTCAATCTTTCAACATTGCCCTTTTCTTCACCACTTTCTTGATGTCATGCCTCAGAAACATGATTGGATCATGAATCGAGGAAAGCTCGAGTTCTCTTTTTTCCTCTTCTGTCCTTGATATTTTACAGATATGAGGATCCACAATTGCCAAGGGAAGAGCAACTGGAGATGTTGGATATTCTTACTTGGAGGCGACGATGATGTTAAGGGTTGTATGCCAAGCCGGATAGTGGGTAAGATAAAATTCAAAGCTCCTATCTGGTGTCCAGTTGAACCACTTTTGTAATGTGTTCACTGCTGTGTTGATCTCAAAACCTTGTAGCATAAAGACAAATGAATGGTAGGAGGGTTGGAAGCTTAAAAGGATTAGTGTCGGTAGCGTGAACAGATATGTATCCGATCCGTCAAGGAACACCAACACGTTTTTAATGTGAGGAAGATCAGCTTGACTTTCATGTGTCCAAGACTTCCTCTCACGTGTCTATGTACGAAAATAAGAAACAGTTAGCAACTTTTGTTCAAAACAAAAACAAATGCAACGTGCATCCTAATGGAATACTAAAACTACCAGACTGGCCCTGTTGCCACTGCGTTATTAGGGGGAAGTCATCTTCTCCGAGTTTGTGCATCCATTGACCCAAGATAACACACCAGTCATCCTCAAATCCTTTATCAATATCTAGGAACATGTAGACAAGAGCTTTCTCAGGTCGGGATTTAAGATATCATTTATTCTTATTCTTCTTAAATTTTTTGAAGGTTATAACAGAAAAATAAGTTGAAGACAGAGAGGTGAAATCCATATCTACCCCATTTACTATTCTATAAAAATTATAGGTTACACATCTAGGGGAGAGGTTTATCCTATGAAATACTTGACAAAGGAAATGAGAGACATTGAATCTAAGACCTCTCTCAATCATGGCAACAATAGAAAAAAAACCTTATCTCACGCTCATGACCAAACTTGATTTCAACATTGGCAGGGATGTTGAATCTCTGTTTGAAGGCCTGAAACCCCCCTTCAGCTCTTATCTCATTTGATAGCCTACCACTTTTTACTAACAAAACCAAAATAGGAAGGAAAAAGAAAGTTGAAGAACTCACTAGACGGAAACTCAAAAATAAGAAGAAGAATTTGTGAAAGTAGACTTAAGAGTACAAGATCATAGAAAAAGAATTTGAGAGAGAAAGCTTCGAGAAAGACTAGTAATGGTGAAGAAAATGTATATATGTATTGACAGGAATACAAAAAGTTTGAAGATAAAAAATGGGCAGCAAAAATGCATTTAATGCCTCCGTACGAATTGATAATTATCAATTGGATGGTTGCCCGTCTTTTTAGGATTTAGGGGAAAAAAAAAACCTCCCAGCTGAGTGCGCGAGAGGCCTGAAGGTTTTCCACTCATCATAATTGAGGCAAAAAGTGATCAAAAGCAAGATGACACTTTGAGAGTTATGCGACGGAAAAGAATACGGAAGGATTTCTAATAAGTAAAATCAGCTCCATCCCTTAATGTCCTCTATTCTAATAGGTTAATTACTTGTCCTAACCAGAGTGGGGGCATAATGTTAGTTCAAAATGCTTAAATGACATGTGGCAAGCACCCGATCACAACGGTCTAACCTAGAAGTGGTTGAGGTTACTCACCCCGAGCCAGTAAAGTGCCATAGGTGGGTCCCACTACCCCCAATAATTTCATTTACTCTACATTCACCACAAATACATTCTGGAAGTATATTTAGTTTATTTATTACTATCTAATTACATCTGGTTAGCCTTCAACCTTACAAGTGGCAAATGGATGGAACATTTGAGTAGTTCCAAGAGATCAAATCACACTCGTATTTCCCCTACTTGTCTCACGCGCATTAAATAACATATGACAGATATTTAATGATACGTGATGGACATTTATTGAAGAAGCTCACGATTCTAGTAAAGAAGACCTTATGAGGAAAATAATGATGATTCATGAAATAATTAGACATTATTTTATCTCTACATCCAAGATATAAATAGAATCCTTAATACCAAAATCTAGGTAAGTTCAATAACATTCACGAAGTGTTGTCGATTTATTTCCTCATTCTCTCAAATTATTCCTGACTTAAGTATCAGAGGAATTGTGGTCGAGAAACATTCTTGGCCCTTTCTTCTAACTTTTTTCTTATTTTTAGACTTGAATTACTTCTTTCAAGTGAACGTGGTGGACATGCTCAGCGGTATATTTACTGCTGAACAAAGACATATGTGTGTGTTAGTAAATTGTTCATTAGAATGCTGTAATTTTTGTAGGAGTACAAAAAGGCAGTTCTGCTCGACAAAGGAGACAATCACGCGTGGCTATCTTGGTTATGCGTAATGTGTACATTGGGAATTAAAGGGGGGTTTCCGTCGAATACAAACTCGTTTCAAGTTTTCCATATGGCCCAACATATGTTTGCCATAAAAACCGATTGGGCATCTTCTAACAACACGCGGGATTGATGTTGAATCTGGGGGTTTTTGGAGGCCAGTCACTATTTATGTACTGTTAAGGAATCAGGTCATAGCAAAAAAAACTTGTTTGTGAATAAGTCATAGTTGAAGCAAAAAGATAAAAAAGGACAAAACCGTTTAATCCGAATAAAACGCCCGCGTATCCGAAGAAATAAACCCTCCGCCTTCTTTCCAAATGCGAAAAAATGTTTCTGAAAAATCGCGACTTTCCATCTTCGTCTTCTTTCTGTAAGCGAAAAATCGATTACGCTCCAAAACCCCAACAAAAAACCACGAATCTCGGATTTCCATCGACAAAACCATACCTCTGCAATATAACAGGTACTGATGTTTGGTTACCGGTACTGTGTACCGGTACTGTCTAGGGTTTGCGATACTGTATCTATGTATGTGATACTGTCATCAATAACTGATTCTGTTTACGATTTACGATTAGCATTCAATCGTGAGAGTTTGTTATTATGTTTTTGTTTATTGTTTATCAAAGTGATATTGTAAAACATATATATGGCATGTGGTACTGTGGAAATGGTATCTGGTACTGTCGAAATGACATGTGGTACTGTTAAAATATCATGTGATACTATCGAAATTTTGACGGGTACTGTCGAAATTTCTTCTGGTATTGTTGAAATTTTTCTGGTACTGTCGACATTTCTTCTGGTACTGTCGAAATTTCGACTGGTACTGTCAAAATTTTTCTGGTATTGTCAAAATTTCTTCTGGTACTGTCGAAATGGCAGGTGGTAATGTCGTAATTTCTTCTAGTACTGTCAAAATTTCGACTGGTACTGTCGAAATTTTTCTGGTACTGTCGAAATTTCGGCTGGTACTGTCGAAATTTCTTCTGGTACTTTCGAAATTTCGACTGGTACTGTCATACAAAATTTTAGCATGCATGTGGAACTTTTATATAACTCTAACAAATGATATTACTTGTCAGGCATTGAAGACACACTGCATCAAAGATGGTGAACATTCAGTATCGTTCCAACCTCATATCAGTAATTAATGAAGTTGAAACCATCAACCTGATAAAAGCTCACCATGTTTACCTTAAGCAAACTCCATTTTGGAATCTCATCTTCAGCATATTGAGTAGCAAGATGAACAAAGATCATTCCAAGAAAAGAGATGTAGATGTCCAAACAATCATAAAAACATTTGATCCAGAATCCAAATCTTTCACCTTAGGTGCATACCAAATTCC
>QLOD02000017.1:272217-283277 GCA_003260245.2 Sideroxylon spinosum | reverse complement strand
TTAATCTAAATTAATTATATTATTTACTAACACGTCAAGAGTTTAGTCTTAATTTATTTTATTCTTATCTTCCTTTTTCATTTAAAATTACTATAATTAATTTTGTATTAATGATTTAACGTGCCCTCTAAAAACCATTTTATTACTATTTATTTTTATAATATTCATTAAATTTGAGAGTAAAAAAAAATTATATATTTACATTAAGTCTGAAATTACGATTATTATATGTTGATACAAAATAAATTTACATGTATTATACAACAATTGTTGACTTTTCAATTGAAAAACCTAACTATTTATTTTTAAGTATTCGTTTAAACTTTAAAATTTTTCAAATCCAAGTTTCAGGTCAAATAATATTTTTTTCAAAACTATTTCTAATTTAATACTTTCTTACAAATAATTCCAATATTTTTCTTATTACATCATCTATTATTTTCAAAAAGATACTTAAATATAGAAAAGTATTTAAAATTTTTTGAAAAGAGTAAGAGAGTGTGTTTCCTTCTCAATTGACCAAAAGATAATCAAAGTGGAGAGAAAATAAATAATTTTGACTATTAAGTAAATCCAAAAATTAAAAGTATCCTAAATTTAAATCCGTGAGTTTCTTTATATATATATATATATATAATTGTATTACTTGTTGTTTCGTCAAAAGCTTATCCCTACTTAATTTCGTTCTTATTTTTCCTTTCTTCTTACAATTATTATATGATTAATTTTATATTCATGATTTAAAGTCTCATTTAAAAGTATTTTATTATCATTTAATTTTTAAATATTCATTAACTTTGAAAGTAGAAATAAAATTTATATCCTTAAATTCAATCTGAATATATGATTATTGTACATTGATACAAAATAAATGTATATTTATTATACAATCATTGCTTATGTTATAGTTAAACATTTAACTGTTTATTTTTGGATATTCGTTTATACTTTTAGATTTTACAAATTTGAGTTTCTGTTCAAATAATTTTATTTTTTAAAAAATTTTCTAACTTAATATTGTCTTAAAAATAATTCTCTATCTAATATTTTTTTTCTACTACATCATCTCTTATATTTAGAAATATATTTAAATTATAGAAAAGTATTCAAAAATTTTGAAAAAAATGAGAGATTATATTTTTATGTGAAGTAACCAATAAGACAGTTAAAATGAAGAGAAAAAAAAAATCATGATCATCAAACAAATCCCACGATTAAAAAATATCATAAATTTAAATTTTAAACATTATTATTATATAGATTATTACCACCTTCAAATTCTTCGTATTTTTACTTTTAACCAAATATAACATAAATTTTGTTGAATATTTATCTATTTAGAATTTGAATATAAAAGAATACGAACATGCTAAAACTAAAAACTTTAAAAATTAAAAACATAAAGAAGGAAACATGGATGGAACACGTAATCACACTAATTAACAACGTGGGAGAACTGCTTGCCATGGTGACCACAAGTCAACGATTGTAGGCAAATGATGAGTGCTTGTGGCCCACTCAAAGATATAATTCTTCTCTCTCTCTCTCTCTCTCTTTCTCTCTCTCTGTAGATGTATATATTATATAATGGCAGGTCGATTTTGAATGCTATATTGACTTTTCTTTGGTCACAATTCAAACTTTTTCTAGAACCCTGGTGAAAAAAGAATGTCGAACAGTAGTAGTTTTGATCCAATAATGGAGTAAACATCTCCCAGTGAGCTTTCGAGTTGTTTGCCCCTGTTTTCTCCCTTCCCATGATTTGACACGTGCGTGTTTCATTTGGAGTCCCACCCGCCGCCCCTCTCTCCCTCTCCATCCAAAAAACAAAAAAACGGAAGGAAAAAAAAAAATTTAACCATATTTTGATGTCAACTAGAATAAGACTTATTAATTGATAAACCATTAAATAAAAAATAATTAGACCTTATGGTACAAAAATTATTGGAGACACGTGGTCAGTTCGTGGAACACACGCCGTTCAGAAGAATATGCTTGAGGACAATCCTTCTAACCAGAGGAGCATATGAATTGGGTCCCACTATTCTATCCATTTGACTCTGACCATATATGCTAAAAAGAATTAAATTTGATTCATTTATTACCATCTGATTACACTTAGTCCCAGTCATACAATGGCAGACAGATGGGACATTTAGATATTCCCTAAAGGTCAAATCACACCCCAAAAACTTTAGGTCATCTCATGAAAATATAATCCTGAGTGACACACATTTAATGTTAAATGAAGGGCATTAACATACAGTGACAATAAAGGGGCTCCCCCGGGGGAAACTAATGATAGTATATCAAATTATTTGATATTAATTTATTTCCATCTTTGGAGTATAAATGGGACACTTAATACCAAAATCCAGGTACGTTTACTATTGTCTACAAAGTGCTATCAATTTGCTTTCTCAATATCTCAAGCCTCTTCTGACTTTATCATCGGAGGGATTATGGTCGAGGACCCTCCTCGGCCCTTTCTTCTAATTTTTCTTTCCATTGCAGGCTTAGATATTTTCTTTTTAATGGATGTAGTGAATACGCTCGGTAGTATTTTTTATTACTGAAACATTTGGCACCCATCATGGGATCCATTTCTTTGTTCCCTACACTTTATTGTTTTTAAGAATTTATAGTCTTTTGAAACCTCATTAACAATGACTTAAGGTGGCAGTACAGCACCCCTACCATCTCCTCATGCATGGGATGAAACCATGCCCTCAAAGAAAAACTCCTAGATTAGAATCTAGCAGGAGAAAAACTGTGAAGGATCCGGAAGCTGTCAAACAAAGACAAGATCTACAAGTAATAGCAAACGTAAAACAAGCAGAGCTAGAAGAAATACTTATTAAATTGAATAAAAATAAAGGAAAGTCAACAGCTTGTGCTCGAACCGGTCTTAATACCTCAAAACCTAGTTCAGATGAAAGTTTTGACACCGTGTATAGTGACTTGGGAGGCCAAGAAAACGATGAAGAGAAGGAAGCCCATGATGAGGGACAATCTAGTGCCAGGCGTAGAGACGTTGCTAGCCAAAAGAATGCTGCTAGTTTTGGTCCTATTGGAATGCGTTCAATGCAAGTCTAACAATCGGGGCCCCTATGGTTACAAAGAGAAAGGCCATCGAAAATTCATTATAAAGAAGATGTACACAAGAAGAAGCAACCCAGTTAGACAAAGCATCATGAACCAAGCGAAAGTTCTTCGAGTGATGATGTGATTCACACGAAAACAAAGAAGTCAAGCAAGTCCAAGGAAGCAGAAAGAACATAATATGAGTGGGATATTTCTGATCAATCCACTCGGATGATAGCAAAGATAATGCTTGGAAGGATTTTTGCCTCACCATTCATTACTGACATTTGTGAGGTAGAGCCCCCAAAAAAAATTTCAAACTCTATGGTTTACCATCTACGATGGCAAATCAAATCCATTGGCTCATTATCGCCATTTTGTACAAGCAATGACCTTGTGGAACTCAAACGATGAACTCATGTGTAGAGTGTTTGCCTCAAGCTTCGGAGATTCAGTACTTCAATGAATCTATAAGCTCATTGGATACTGGAAGTAACTCAATGAGGAGTTTGTCATAAGGTTTTTGGCTAACGCTAAAGAACCACCGCCAACGTGCTCCTCGACATAAAAAAATGAGCGGAGAAAGCTTGAGGAACTATTCCTGAGGATACATAAAACTCTATAATGAGATAGAAGTGTGTTCTGAACAGTTAGCTACAACCTCATTTAAGTTAGGGTTGCAGAAGGGGGATAGGTTATGGCTATCATTGACAGAGAAGCCTGCAACTAACATGTCCGACCTTATGTGGAGAATAAAAAAATATGCAAAGGTCCAGGGCGAAACTAAAACAACTGAACAAAAGGAAAAAAAGTCCTTTGAGTCAAAGAAATAGAAGGGCAATGGGAAAAAGCTCAAGTTCGTTGAATAGAACAAGTCAGTATTTCAAGCCATCAATATGGTATTTAATAAGCCAACTTTCAGAAATTTTCCTCAGATCCGTGATAGGTCGTATTTTAGATGGCCAAAGAAACTTCCTGACTCCCCAAGTAAAAAGAATCATAAGGACTATTCTTCCTATCACTAGGATAGGGGGCATCGTACGAGATCATGTCGTTCCTTACTATTCCACTTAAAGAATCTAGCCAAGAAATGGCATCTAAAAGAATTTGTTGATGAAACAAAGACAAGAGATGTCAAGCCCGAGCACAATGAGAAGATCAGATGAAAAAAGAGGGAGGAACCTGATGAAGAAGATTACGTAGATGCAACCTAGCCACCACCAAAAGCCCGGGCCAAAAGAGAAGTTTAGAGACTAGCAGTCATCCATGTCTTATATATGGAACAACACCTCCAAAGCATAATTTCCAGTCCCCAAGCAGATGAACATATTATTGGTCGAGCAGATGAAGTCCTGAAAGTGAGTAGATCCCCGAACAAGTGTCCTCGAAAAGAAAGTGTTCGAGATATTACATTTCATGAAAATGAAGATGCCGAGTTGCAATAACCACAAAACGATACTTTGGTGGTAAATCTGAAAATGTTTGAATCAGATGTGAAGAGGATCCTGGTAGACACTGGAAATTTAATAGAGATCATGTTTCTAAACTTGTTTAAGAAACTTGGCCTGATTGAAGGAGATCTGGAACCAATTGACTGACCACTGATAGGATTCAATTCTACCCCCGGTATGGCCACTGGGGAGAGTTTTGATACTCGTTCGAGCTGGTCCAGTAGAATATGAAATAGAGTTTACAATTGTGGATGCACCATTTTCGTATAATGGCATTGTAGCAAGATCATGGATAAGTAAACTGAAGGCTGTTCCCTTGACTTATCACCAAGTTCTCAAATTTCTTTATGGTGATGAGGTGATTGAGATTAGTGAGGACCAAAACATAAACAAGTGCTACATTGCAGCACTTAAGTCCAAACCCCTTCTCCAGCAAGTCTAAGATCGATGATCTTAGAGGCGATTCCAAGAAGAAGACTATTGAGAAGTTGGGGAAATTCCAAGTTGGCCCGCTCGAGCATGACAAGTTTTTCTTGATTAGGTCAAACTTGGGTTCTGAAGAAAAGCTAAAGTTGACGGAGATGCTATTAAAGAATACTGGGACCTTCACCTGAACTCTACAAGAAATGCCAAGTGTTGCCCTTAAAGTTATAAGCCATAAACTCAATATTAATCCGGGGGTCCAACTTGTAGTTCAAAACGTAAGAGAATATGCTCTGTAGCAAGCTAAGGCGGTAGTTAAAAAGGTCGGTAAAATGCTTAAGGTCGAAACTGTCAAGGAAGTTTCATATCCTGAAGGGCTAGCCAATATAGTAGTTGTCAAAAAGAAAAATAGGAAATGGAGAGTCTATGTTGACTATACAAATTTGAATAAAGTCCCAAAGATCCATTCCCACTTTCAAAAATTGATCAGTTGGTAGATTCAACAGCTGGAAGCTCGAGGATGTCAATCTTAGACGCTTACAGAGGATATCATCAAATCTTCAATATTCCTTCTCTACTCTATTATCTTAACGTAATTCTGGGGAGTGAGCTTATGGTCTAATCTTTTAAGCCCTACTAAATAAAGGGGGATGCACGGCCCTGATAAGAAAAAGACTTCGTTCGTTACCCCGAGAGGGATTTATTGTTACAAGGTCATGCCATTTAGTTTGAAGAATGCTAGCGTAACATATCAGCGCATGGTTATAAAGATGTTTAAGTACGATCTCGATAAGATAATGGAAGTGTACATCGATGACATAGTAATTAAAAGCAAAGAGCTAAAAACTCATATTCAACATTTACAACATATATTTTCAACTTTTGATAAATATAGGTTGAAACTCAATACTGCCAAGTGTGTCTTTGGAGTAAGTTCTCAAAAGTTTTTAAGTCAATTAGACACCAGATGAGAAATTAAGGCTGATCCTGATCAGATACAAGTTATTTAGTTAGTTGTCCAACGCTGTAAAAGGAAGGAAGTTCAAAAACTTACAAGAATAGTAACAACACTTAATCAATTTATCAGTTGAGCATCGGATAAGCGCCAACCATTCTTTAAGTTATTGAATGAGGCAAACAAGATGGTCTGGGATGACGAGGCGGATCAGGCATTGGAAAAGTTGAAGAAATACCTAACGACTACCCCTATTTTATCAACCCCCCAACTAGGAGACGTCTTGCAACTGTACTTGACAATGTCAAAACAAGCAGTCAATGTGGTGTTATTAAAGGAAAAAAAGAGAAAAACAAAAGCCCATCTACTATGTAAGAAAAACCTTACATGGAGCAGATACGAGTTATCTCCCTCTCGAAAAGTTCACTTTAGCATTGTGATGGCCTCTAGGAAGCTAGCCCATTATTTCCATGATCATACCATTCAGATGGTTACTAATTAACCTATTGGCCAACTTTTGAAGAAGGCAGACGTTACCAAAAAAATGACCAAGTGAACAGTTTCTCTTGGAGTTTTTGATATAAGATTTGTGTTAATGATAGCAATAAAGGCAAAAGTTATAATAGATTTTGTGACAGAGTTCATCCTCCAATTCTCAAGCAGATACAAGAGATGTGATAGCTGGAGATTAACTCAAAAGCTAAAGCAGTTCCAGGATCTGTTGCATGTTCGTGGTGGATTGAAGTGAACGGGTATTTATTTAAAAAAATGCTCTGGGTTGGGTGTAGTTCTCACAACCCCTGAGGAAGAGACCATTGAATGCGCATAAAATTAGATTTCGAAGAAACTAATAATGAGGCTAAATATGAAACTCTTTTGGCTAGAATTAACATTGCTTGGCGCTTATTTGCCCGAAATGTACTGATCGAGATAGATTCCCAGTTGGTGACAAACCAGTTGAAAGGTGCATATGCAGCAAAACGAAATGGATGGCAAAGTATCTAGACTTGTCGAAGAAAATGTTAGTTTACTTTAATGTTGTTAGGATTGAGCTAATAGGAAGAGATCATAATACTCATACTAATGCTCTGGCAACGTGGCAGCATCCTTAAGGACTAAACTTACTAATACATTTTTCCTTGAGGTGCTTGAAAAGCCAAGTGTGTCCAAAAGTGAAAATGTAGCTTGTATTCAGTTGGGCCCATCAATTATTTTCCATCTGAAGGATGAAACCCTCCCCGAAGAAAAGCTAAAAGCAAGGAAACTGAGAATGAAGGGTATAAGATTTTGGCTTTTTCTCGACTACAAGCTTTATAAGAAATATTTCACAGGCCCCTATCTTCTTTGTGTTCACCCTGATAACCAAGTGTGTCGATTATTGGAGTATATGGTGGTCTGTCGAAGTTAAATGGGGGTTTGGCCTCATAAGGATTAGGCCAAGGAACATCCATATAAATTGGGAAAAATGATTCAATGCCTACTTCTACCATGACAGCCTCCCAACCTTTTAGGAAATAATAGTTCCTGGCCACTATTATCTCATTTAAGAAGTCATTATGCTAGGCCTTAGATGCTTTAGCTTGATTTTCTTCCGTTTCCCTCATGACCCAAGCATGTTCTTCTTCCAGTCCTTGATGGCTTCATATTTCATTCCAAGGCCAGGGACTTCCCCTTCAAGTCCACTCCAAGCTTCTCATTTTCTGCTCAAAGGTTGGCTTGCTCAGTTTTGAATTTGGAAAATTCATTTGAAACTTTTCTTACTCGGCCTTCATTTTAGTGAGCTCGGCACTTTTGGTAGCAACACGACCAATCTTCTCCAAAAGCTGTTCGTCTTTGGAAACTAAAAGCTTTTCCAAAGTATTGGATTTGGTTTCTCTTTAGTTTTTGGTCAGCACCATCCTTGCCAGATTTGGTAGTTTTAACTACCTCTTCATTTCTTTCTCACTTGTTAGAGCAATGTAAATTCTGTTTCTCATGTCGACGACCTCATGCTCGCTCGTCTCGATCTTCTTATGCATGCCCCCGAGACAAGAGGCATCATCGAGCAAATGTAAAGAATTCTATTGCAAATTGAAGGAATTAGAAATATTCATAAAGCAATAAAAAAGCACTTATAGAAACTGTTTTTTTTTTTGTATAATACAATGGCAAAGACTTCATGCCTGACCCTCTTCATCTTTTGTTGATATGCTGGATGAGTAACTCCTTTTGCTTATTCTTTGGGAAAGATGAAGGCAAATTCTTTAATAGTGAAAGGGTGTTCACTTGGAAAGTCTAAGCCACGAACGACAATCCGGGTAAGAATGGCAGAGCATCTTAGACTATCGTCCGCAAATAGATCATCTTTATTGGTGTAGATTCAGAGCCTCCTACCTCTAATGATGAATCTTCATGCCAATAAGGGGGAGGAGGAATATTTCTTGAAGAAGGTTAAGGAAGACTTGGGATTTTATCCTTTGTTTGAGGGGCTTCAAAGACAACCAGGTTGAGAACAGGTTCAGTTCTTTATCTTTTAGCTTCTGGTTTCTCAGTTTCTAGTTAAGACCGTGAAGCTGGATCATCGGAATAATCAAGATCGATCACTTTAGGGTTTTCTTTATTCTTCTCTATTATTTCTTACTTGATTTTCCTCCCTAGCTTGGCCCTCGTAGCCTCTTAGGCTTTTTACTTTTCAATCTTTTCTTTTCTTCTGGCCTCGATCTTTTTCTTCTTGGCTAGAAGTTCAACCTCCTTTTGTGAAACTGTATTTCCATCGGGTCCTCGGTGGGCTCAGAATGGATAAAGGTAGCTTCTTTTCCTTAAAATTCTTGTGGCTCACGGATGCAAGGATCTACAACTATTACCAGGGGGACTACTTGAGGGGTAGAGGGGCCTTCTTTCTTAGTCAGGATGGCAATAGAAGGGGCTGAGCACCAAACTAGATGGTTGTTGTCACAGAACTCTAACTTCATTTCCGGTATCCAAGAGTACCACTGGTAAAAAAGATTACTCGCCTGACCGATATTAAACCTTTATGGAGGGGCTATGAAAGAGCGGTAGCTCGGTTGAAAGTCGAATAGTATTGGCGCCAACCTTGTAAAAGGATGTGTATCAACACTCCTAAGGAATTTGATAACTTCTCTTAAGTGAATACAATCTACTTGGTCTCCTCGGGCCGAGTATTTTTTCGTTCGATCATCTGTATACAAAAGAAAAAAACAATCTATATACAAAAGAAAGAAACAAGTGAGCAAAAACCAATTTAAAAAGTAAAAGATAAATAGAAAGGGAGAACACTAATGTTTCCTGACCTGGACTGAGTACCCTTGCTATGATCGAGGGAAAAGAATCCTCGTCGAAATTGTGCTTCTGATGCCCAGTGAAAATACAAATGTCTTCCTCTAATCCTTTAATATTATCCGGAAGTATATGATCTAGGGCTTTGTCTAGACGGGACCTCAAATACTATTTATTTTCATTTTTTTCTAACTTTTTGAAGATTGTAACAAAAAAGCAGTTCTCACATTGAAATATGAAACCCATAACAGTGGTTGATTTCGTTAACACCATTTACAATCCTATAGAAGTTATGGGTGACATTTCTAGGAGAAAGATTGTTCTATTAAAGATTTGCCTAGGAAAAATGGACATTGGAAATCTAAGGCCTCCCTTAGCTATGGCAATAATAGGAAAGATCCCTAACTCCCGTTCACTCTCATCTCCTAGCCTGATATTTACATTAGGTGGGATGTTGTATTTTTGCTTAAAAGCTTCTATCTTTTCTTTAGTCTTTAGCTCATCTACCAATCTACACATTTTCTCAAAATAAAACAAAAAATAAAGAGAGATGAAATAAGAATGGGAAAATCTCTTATACTCACCAAGCAAAGGCTTCGAAGGAAGGAAGGATTGTAAGCAAGAGCTTAAAGTTACAGAATTTCAGAAGGAGATTCAAAAAGAAAAAGCTTCAGAAGAGAGTAACTATGGTGACAACAGTGAACATATACGTATACGTATAAAAGGAAATGGGCAACAAAAATGCATTTGAAACCGGTTGAATTAACATTTAATGTGAGTTGTCTCTTCAAGTTTTTGGGACGAAACCTCAGGTTTCACGAGCTAAAAGTCGTGGAGTCCTTCACGCGTTATAATGGGGGCAGGAAAGCAACCATCCACGAAATGACACATCAAAGTATGACAGCAAAGAGGGGATTTGAAAAGATCTTTACATTTATGATTCAATTATATTCATACATTTTACACTCTATTTGGGTAATGACTTATCTCGACCAGAGTAAGGGCATAATGTTGGTAAAAAAATTATTGGGAACATGTGGCCAAATCCCCAAGCACACTCCCTTAGGGAGTCTATGCTCGAGGCAATCTTTCTAATAAGAGAATCATATGAAGTGGGTCCCATCGTTCCACCCATTTGACTCTAATCATAAATGCTAAAGGAAAGAAAATTTGGTTCATTTTATTACCATCTGGATACATTTAGTTAGTTTTCAACTATACAAGTGGCAGATAGATAGAACGTTTAGACGTTCCCTAAAGGTCAAATAATGCCCCAGTTACTCCGGCTCACCACACGTGCATTTAATGCTAAGTGACACACATTTAATACAACGTGATAAGCATGTAAATTACTCTGGCTCACCACACATGTATTTAATGCTAAGTGACACACATTTAATACTATGTGATAATCATATAATACAAAACATAATATCACAACAAAAGGGCTCCCCCAAGGGGAAAATAATAATAGTATATCCAATTATTTGACATTAATTTATTTCTATCTTTAGACTATAAATAAGTATATCCAATTATTTGACATTAATTTATTTCTATCTTTAGACTATAAATAAGACACTTAACACTAAAATCCAAATAAGTTTACTATTATCCACGAAATGTTGTCAATTTACTTTCTCAATATCTCAAGTCTCTTCTGACTTTATCATGGGAAGGATTCTGGTTGGGGACCCTCCTCGACCTTTTCTTCTGATTTTTCTTTCCTCGTAGGCTTAAATCTTTTCTTTTCAGTGGATGTGGTGAACACGCTCGATAATATTTTTTATTACTGAACAATCCCAAACTAAATAAAAAAATAAATAAATTAGTTTTATATCAACCTCCACCTTTGATTGTATATTCTTAAA
>QLOD02000017.1:252767-272117 GCA_003260245.2 Sideroxylon spinosum | reverse complement strand
AGAGAGAGAGAGAGAGAGAGAGAGATTGATTTTAGTACCAATGTGGACATGAAAGTTAAGATTAATGTTTGGCTTAAAATTATTGATTCATAATTCAAGTTAAGTTTTTGGTACCACATAGTTTTAATTTTGGTACAATTTGGAATTGAGAGGTTTAACTAAATAGGTTTAACTAATTGAGTTTAATAAATAGGTTAGGGTTAGAATTGTAACATGTAGTTGGAATTACTTAGGTAGCACTTTTTTTTTTCCTATTTTTTGTTTTTTTGTTTTTATTTTATGAATTAAAGATTCTAAAAGAAGAAAACAGAAAATGTTTTATTTTTTTATTTTGAAATTTTTTTGTTTTGAATTAAAAACACTTAAAACGATTTTTATCATTTTTCATTTCATGTGTAAACGTATTTTTTTTAAAACAAATTTTAAAAACATAAGTGATTAAATACGTTTTGAGTTATTTTTTTCTTATTTTCAAAAGTTCAAAATGAAAAATAAGCTCAAAATATAAAACGAAAACAAAAAAAACAAATAATAAAAAATAAACGAAATGCCACATATTTTATAATATTTTTTTATAAAAATGTTTATTTTAGTATTAATTATTTATTTTTATAATTTTTGATATTATTTTTATCTAAAAACATAATTTAAAACATATTTTAGAATTCTAAGTTACAGGGTCAATTTTTTTATGCTCGATTCGGTCGATAACTAATAAAATATCAATAAATTCAAGCCATGTCTACCCACTTAAGGTTTAAGAAAATTTTGAAGTGTTTTTAGAAATTAAATGATAAAAATTCGTGTATTTAGAATATAAGTTTTTTTGAAAAAAAAATATATGTTGTTTCATATTTTAAGTTCAACAAAATAGAATAGTTTCAATAAAAATTCATTTTTTTATAATTCTTTTTGTCAAAATAAATTTCATACAATGGAAGAATTAAAACAAAAGAAGTAAAAACAAGAAGGAAAAAGAAATAGAAAATAGGAAATAAGGAATATGAGGGAAATACAAAAATGTAAAGGAAATGAAACAGAGCGGCCGCCGTGGGAGACCAGAACTCTGTTTGGCCATGGACGGTGGGTGTGTGGGAGATTAGATGAGCTATGGCCAATGGACACGTCTCCATCATAGCTGCCTTTTCTTTGTTCGTTTGTTATGCTGTCTTTTGGTTTGTAGCCATTATTTTAATTCAAAGTTGCTGCCTTTACTCCTCCACGACCCGCCATTTGTTGTGGGCTCCAACCGTGGGGTACACTACCGAACCCAATCCAATCACTCAACATTTCAGTTTTTACCCCTCAGAAGTGGCTTTTATTCTAATCAAATTATACATTAATATCTGAACCAAACGGGGTTAGGAACTTAGGAGGTGGCTTTTTCTTGCTCCTTCTGAAGTTCTTGGCATTTCGCGAAAGTGTTTGTTGTTCCTTCTGGGCCTTTAGGATCAAAGAATCTTGGTGGGTTTGGTCCGTTACTGAGTTTTTCTGAATTTGAGCTTCTGGGTTTCCTCAACAGTGAGGTTTTTAGCTCTGAATCTGGTAAAAATTTGGCCCTTTTTTTTGGTGGGGTCGCTCCAAATTTCAATCTTGGTGTGCTCCTGTTTCATATGCTTTATTAAAAACAGTGACATCTGCTCAAGTTTGGAGTGGCAGTGGATGATTTTTGTTGATCAAAACAAGGTACTCATCAGTCGTTTCTTTCTGAGCCCAACAAGAAAATTTTGGGAGTTTCTATTGGCACAACACAAGCTTTGTCATCTGGAGTCGAGCTTTTTTGTTTTTTTACATAATTTTGGGTTTGTGCAGTTCCATACAATCTGAGAATTTGGGTGGCTTTTACTGAGATTTGCTGGGTATCTGTAAAAGTAAATTGTATCTGATCATGGTGAAACAAAAGCAAATTTTGAGCTTTTGAGTCTGAAATCATTGATCTTCTCAATTAAGCGAATTATAGTTCTGTTGGAATTTTTTGAGATTTCTGTGAGACTTGTCCATGATCATGGAGAAACGGAGCAGTGTCCGTGGTGTGTCAGTGGAAGAACAGCAAAGTTTTCATGGGTCGATGGAAAAGCAGCAGAGTTTTCGCGGGGCAATGGAAAAACAGCAGAGCTTTCGCGATGGGGCAATGGAGAAACAGAAGAGCTTTCTTGGATTAATGGAGAAGCAAAAGAGTTTCAGATTGGCGATGGAGAGGCAACTTAGTTTCGGTGGTGAGAGGAAAAGGGGCAAAGAGTCACCTGGAAAAAGGGGCGACTCTCCCCTTCATTTGGCTGCCAGAGCAGGGAATTTAAGTAAGGTCAGAGATTTTCTTCAGAGGTTTGATGCTAATGGTGTAATACAATTGATATCAAAGCAGAACCAGGAGGGTGAGACTGCTCTTTATGTGGCTGCAGAGAATGGGCATGCCCATGTTGTCGGTGAATTCTTGAAGCATTTAGACCTTCAAACTGCATCGATGGCTGCCAAGAACGGCTTCGATCCATTACATATTGCGGCTAAGCAGGGTCATCTTGGTAAGATTTTGGTTGCATCCGTTCCTTGTCTCGCTTAGTATGGGCTTCCTTTGTAGTTTGGTACTGGTTGGGGTTGAAGGTTTCTTGAGTTGGCTTATGTTGGCATTTAGAATGAACAAGTCTTTTGAGAGGATTTGCTTTTATTTTATCAGAAAGATTATTCCCTTGTTTAATGATAATTATATTGTAATTTCAAAGGACGGACTTGGTAACTGCCTACATTACAAAATTTTCCATTAACAATCTTGAAAATTTTACTACACCAGTTCTCTAATAATAAGGTTGCATCAGCATTTTCTTTGAGTCAGATTTTTCTTGGTGATGCTGATTCACATGCTATGAGCTTTTTTGCTTCCATGATTCTTGTAATAAGACTGTTAGCTTTAATTTATGTAATTCTTTTCATAATGCATGTCAATAAACTCAATTATAGATCAGTAAGAGAGCCAACAACTTGCTTCAGAAATTAATAAAAATATTTCTATTGGCATCTTAAATTTTGTCAAGACATAAAGCTTGCTGAATTGGAATTGGAATTGTCATAGTGGAGTTGCTCTTGTGTTCAAAACAATGTGGATTAAAGATTCTTTATGTATTTTATACTGCAGAACTTTCTCTTCTTCCTCTTTCTTAACCCTTTGTTTGCCATGATTTGCAGAGGTACTAAAGGAACTTTTACATTCCTTCCCCAATCTGGTCATGACCACCGATGCATCCAATTCTACAGCCTTACATACTGCCTCAGCTCAAGGACATATTGATGTCGTCAATCTGCTTCTTGAAACTGACTTAAACCTTGCTAAAATAGCCCGAAACAATGGCAAGACTGCTCTTCATACTGCCGCAAGGATGGGCCACTTGGAAGTAGTGAATTCCCTACTAAGCAAGGATGCAAGTATTGGTTTTAGGACTGATAAGAAAGGCCAAACTGCTTTACACATGGCTATGAAAGGGCAGAGTGTGGAGATTGTGCATGAATTAGCTAAACCTGATCCCTCAGTTTTGAGCTTGGAAGATAACAAGGGAAACACAGTTCTGCACATTGCAACAAAGAAGGGCAAGGCTGAGGTATTCACATATTTAATTTTTAACCTTTTTTTTTTAATATATATATATATATATATATATGTATGTATGTATGTGTATTTATCTTACAATTTGTGCCTCAGATCTTGCCAATGGTTTACACATTTAAATTGCCTCTTATATTTTCTTATGCATGTGATGTAAGAAATCCATGTTCTGTTGATATTATCAAGTTTTCTAAACTCTAATTAGAGCAAGACATTGGTTTTGCGAGTCGTGTCCATAAGATTCTCTTGCACTTTCCAGTTTGTGGGAGAATGGTCCAAACACCTAGTCTGCCACGGACTTTAGCTGCAAAATTTCAAGAAAATGTGGAGTTAAGATTCTACTGACTATTTGTCAGTCGCACTGGGGGTGTAATTCTGGTTTCTCTTTTCCTTTTTAATTCTTTTTTGTTTTTGTCTCCTGCCCCGCCCCCCCTCCCGGGGGGTGGGGTGCGGGCGGGAAGTGGGGATCTGTAGAGTTCTGATTTATGTATATAAATGTTTTGAAATTTTATGCCATCATGCTGAGATTTTGACTTGAGAAACCTGAATCTTTCCCAATTCATAAAATGACCAGAAAGTGTCATTATTTTATAACTGGCTCAACCAATTGGTGAGTTCTTCATTTGTAAGTACGCAAATTTGTTACAGATGGCAATTGTTAAATATAAAAATTAACATTTGACAGTTTAAAACTATATAGTAATTTATTCTCAGTTCAAAACTCAATCAATGGCGATCTGTAAGTATGCAAGTTTGGACACTGATAGAAATTCAAAAATATAAAAATTACCACGTGAGAGTGCAAAAACTATAGTATTCTCAACTTCGAAATACCTTTGGCATCATAAACAAGTTAGTATTAGAACTCTCTGTTGACATTTGAAAAACAGATCCATGTCGGATACTCCACACTTAAGTAATCTTTGAGGAAAGGCAAAATGAAATGGCGACTTTATTATGCATCATAACAAAATCTTGGTTTGCTTTTAAAACTATTAGATCACAAGGAATGCATAAATTTCGTTATTCTTCTACTTTCTTTTTCTTTTTTCTTTCTTTCTTTTTTTCCCCCCTTTTTTTCCATTTGTGCCCAAGAAATGCTTGATATAATCTTTCTATCGGGGAAAATTGTACTAATTTCCCATCATTTATAGCGTGTTTCAATTTAATCCACATAATGTTTATTGCAAAAAATAATCCCCTCGATCTAAAAATGTTCCTAGTTGATCCAAATGTTAGACAAATTGATGAAACTAGTCCCTTGTGCACCTACAAATTGGTAATTAAATATATAAATTTATTACCTTTCAAAATAAATTATAGATTTATCCAAAAGGTACCAACAGATGTTACCCAATTACAAAATGAATTATAATCGGACTAAAACTTTAAAGAATCATGTGTTCAACAAAAGATGAGAAACTGTTTAAATCCGAATCCTTTACTCTCGACAACAAACCATACAAAGTACTCAAAAGTAGACTTTTTAATCTATACCCAAAAAAAAAAAAAAAAGAAAAATCAGTGGCTTGAATGATCTTCTATTCCTTTCATTCTATATCATTGATACTAAGGAACAGTCCTCCATTTTTTTTCTCCTCCTCTTCTTAACTCGATTGTGCTACCACTCTTCAAAAACTTGCTTGCTTTCCTTAGGAAACACCCAATATATGCAGAGGAAGCAAAAAGCCAAATCTTATAACTCTTTGGCCTATGGACAACATATAAAAATATGAACAATAGACGCACCATTTCTTTTGCATAAACAACACTAATTTGCTATTATTTTTCTCCTCGAAATAAGATTATCAATGATAAGTATTTTGCAAATGAATTGAATATCAAGCAAACAAAATCACTTTTGGAGGTGCTCTATTCTTCCAAATGTTATCCAAGCGAAAATCTCCTCTTTAGTACCAATATATCGTAATAGGATTTTTCAAATACCCTAATTTAGGCACTTCCAATGATTTTATCCTCTCCTTCGCCCACCTTCCTAGAATACAATAGTGTAAGGAGGCTGTTAAAGGACAATAACTCCCAATCATAAAGATTCCAGTGAAGATTAACATTTCTACCACCTTCCAGAAAAAGATTATCATACACTGAAGCTTCCATATCCGCTACCAAATTAAATATCTTTTGGAACAGATTCTTTAATCCCTTGCCTTCCATGGCTTCGAAAACTCACTTGCATGCCTCTTCCTACCTCTAGCGAAACAAACTTCTAAAAGGCATTCCAGGCAGTCAGAATACCTTAACAAAAGACTTGACCCATTATTTTTTATTTTTTATTTTTTTGGGATAAGTAAGACATGACCCATGATATCTTCTCCCATCCAAAGTATTCCTTCCATGCACCCCAAAGCAATATCATATTTGGATGAAATCACTTTTAGAAAGGCATAAACTCTTCAAGGTTGTATTGTGTCTGCAGAGCACTCATTCTTGGTTGACCTATTCCTGTTCCACTCAGCACTGGTTAATAAGTAAGCACAAAATACAATTCTAAGGGTGGCCAAAAAAGACAATTCTAAGGGTGGCTATTGAATGTATTGTTTGAATTCAAAATTCATTTGAGTGTATACTGGATTTCCATAATTTTCACACTTAAATTTTCCATGTGAATGTAACAGCCTGACTCTAACACTGCTGATAATGCTTTATGCAATCACAGATTGTCCGTTGTCTACTATCAGTTGAGGGAGTTAACATCAATGCGATAAATAAGGCCGGAGAAACGCCTTTTGACATTGCAGAAAAGTATGGGCTTCCAGAATTAGTCACCATTTTGAGAGAATCTGGGGCCACCAATTCTAAAGATCACGGGAAAGCCCCAACTGCAGCAAAACAACTCAAGCAGACAGTCAGTGACATAAAACATGGTGTCCAGTCTCAACTGCAACAGACTCGTCAAACTGGTTTCAGGGTCCGTAAGATCGCAAAGAGGCTAAAGAAGCTACACATCAGCGGTCTCAACAATGCCATTAATTCTTCTACTATTGTTGCTGTTCTCATTGCTACTGTCGCTTTCGCTGCCATCTTTACGGTGCCTGGTCAGTCCGTCGAGGAGAACACAAAAGGGTTTTCACTAGGGGAAGCCAACATAGCAAAAACAGCAGCTTTCTTAGTTTTCTTTGTGTCTGACAGTGCAGCATTGTTCATCTCTCTTGCTGTTGTTGTAGTCCAGACGTCTGTGGTGGTGATAGAAGAGAAGGCAAAGAAGCAACTGGTGTTTGTGATTAACAAGCTCATGTGGTTGGCTTGCCTATGCATTTCGATTGCCTTCATTTCTCTCAGTTATGTGGTCGTTGGATCAAAAGAAAGGTGGCTTGCAGTTTGTACAACATTAATTGGTAGCTTAATCATGCTCACTACAATTGGGTCAATGTGTTACTGTGTAATTCGGCATAGGATGGAAGAGTCGAAGTTGAGGAGCATAAGGAAAACGGAAACCCTATCCCGTTCATTCTCAATGTCTATGCCATCTGATACTGAGATATTGAATGAAAAATATAGGAGGATGTATGCAGTTTAAGAGCAAATGAAATTTTAGAGGAACAGAAAAAAAGTGAGTAGAAGAAGAAATGGACTTCTGTTTGTCCATCTGCTAGTTTCTCTTCTGCTCTGGTATCTATTTTACAATTGCAAGGTCGCCATTTTGTATCTCAAAATTAACTGAGGATATTGGAGGATACCTCAGTGCTTTTTTACCCAAGGATATATTCTCCTATATATGTTAGTCTTTTGTGAGGACTGAGGAGATTGTGATTGAACCTCAAGAGCCGCCAAAGGCGCCTATGACTGATGTCTTCTGCTCGGCATGCGGGTCATATATATAAATTTAACATTACATCTACATGCAATGCAAATGCTGTTGTAAGTAATGATGGTTGGTGTTTTCCTCTTGCCCTGTTTATGTCTCCACTTTTGATTGATTGATCGAGAGAGAGATCAATTTTGTTTGGTTGGTTTGTGATTTATATCTAGAGGCAAGGATCAACAAGACACCACTGTCTGCATGAAAGCTACTTGCATATATAGATACATACATAAGCTAAAATGCAGGACTTGCCACTGCAGAGAGAGAGAGATTGCAGCAACAGGACCCAATGTTGAAGATCAAGCACGTCTTTCTGACCCTTCTTATGTTACCTTTCTCTTTGCATATTGTCCAAACAAACTACAATGTATTTTTGACAAAGGAGCTTGCAAAGGGAATTAATTCATTAAAAAAAAAAAAACCAAAAAGGGAGCCTGATGCTACAAATAAGAGAGAGTGAAGAACCTGGTACTGTCCCAAAATGTGTATGAAATGTATTTACATACATCAACATTTCTATTACTGTTCTCTGATGGGAAAAATGAATATCTTTGCGGCTGCAGGCAACATTTTGTTTGCACTCCCTCCCATGATTTATCTCTTTTTCCAACATTTTGCCTCAGTTTTTTGGAGCTTCAAAGAGATTCAGACGTAAACTCCGATGCTCATTACCAGTGTATGAGGAGGGACTGCCAACATGCTGTAGCACAACGGATCAGGTAGCTGGGAAGTTTATTGGGATCTTGTGCTGCTATTTGTCGATTCAATGTGGATTGCCTTGGCTGAGAAGCAGTGACGAACACAAACCCTATGACTTCTCGTCTCAATCGAGTAACTGCCCCTCACATTCACCAACAAAATGACTTCCTTATCTTGGGTGTCTTCAGAACACCAGCTTTGTGGCACCCCATCAAATAAATCTTCTAATTTACGGAATTCTTCGTGCCGTACGGAGATCTCCACAACTTGATCAGGTTTGATTATGCCAGCGGCTGGTGTGACCTTAAATCACAAACATCAAATAAGCAACGATACTAGAAAGATATATACCTCAACATCAAGACCTTAAATCTTAAGCTACCACACTACACTAGAAACATAGACCTTAAGGCCGCACAGGTGCTCAGGACCTAAAAGGGCAATCATTGCACAAGATTCTCACATTGCGAGATCAGGAGACAGTCAGATATAAGCAGGCAGTGTGTGCTAATGTGTTTAGAACGGCCAATCCTACAGCTTTTTAAATTTGGAGCATTCAATAATACAGAAGCATGGGATTTAAGGAGTTAGAGGAAGGTTATGCTCCTTGGATACTTTAGGTGGGAGTAATGTGCGAGATAAACAATCAATAAAAAAGCAAGGAGGATTGCATTAGTAATTACCTCGAGCCAATGGGGAAAACCAAAACAACCTCTTGGACGATAATCCGATGGTTGTTCATCCTCTTTCATGGTGAACTGAACTTCGCATGTTATTTGAAATACGGCATTATCTGCCCCACTTTTGTTTGTGATTTTTAGAGTGAAGATGTCTTGGTTTTGAAGGGTTATGATGTTGGTATTGACAGCCGTTTCTGGAACATAACACAATTCTTGAAGCAAAGACCTGATTTTATCATTGGACTTGACAATCTTCCCAAACTCTACCCTCCTTGCTGATCTATCAAAAAGTGCAATGTCAACATCAAGTTTGCACCGGACAGGTTTGTGATCACTTTCCGTCACGTCCATACAAGCCTCGTACCTGTAAGGTAGGAAATTATCTCGCCTTTAAATTATAAACCAAACCCTCCCCCCCAATAAAACCCCTTCCCAGACACACAAGGTAGAAAACAAAAGCAAAATAGCCAGAATGAAGAAACCTACTGCATTATTGAAGACACTACAGGGCACTGTAAACTACACTCCAATGGTGAAGCTGACCGGTTGTCACGATATAGTATCCTGTCACACCAAGCAGGAATCCGCTTCTTTTCCCCAGAATCATATCCTGGAAAGGATAGACAAAAACAATTTCAAATCAATGCTTTTGAGGCAGCCCCAAAACAGCAGAAACCCTTGGAAAAGGCATATGCCAAACTGGTCCTCCTTAACACACTACTTTTGTAACTCCAAGTGACGTTCACTTCTAGAACCAACTTGGTGAAAAGGTTTAAGGCTTATATAATACCACTATAAGATGATACCTCCTAAACCCGCTTTTCCCCTTTCGAACTTGTAAGTTGGAGGAAATTTGATGAGTGGCTCACGCATTCCCTGAAAAACTTTACCAGCTTTCATCTCTTCTCTAAGCTGATCCTTTTCTCTAAGCCAGTCAAAGCTCCTTTGTGAAACAAAGTCCCTTGCTTCATCATAAGTAATTCCAAATAGCCGATAGTTAAAATCACCAAAAAATATGATCAGATCAGCTTCAGCTAAGTCGGGTTTTCCCTCCTCTGGATTGTTTACTCCAGCCTGAAAGATTTTTCAAATGTAAGCCATTTCATTTGTAAATAAATTAACTAATGAATAACAAAAAGCCATTGATTTGTGAACAAATTAACTTTTGAACAGCAAATCATAAACCTACATTTGTAGCATGAAGCATTTGACTAGCATTTGACACCTCAGCTGCCACATGGGAGAACAACGGCAAGCCAGAAGAATAAGGTAATTAAAATATATATGTGGATAAGGCAAGAGAGCAAGACAAAAATGGGTGCGGCACCATACCAACAGCATTATTGAGGACATTTGATGACCGGGTGAAGACCATTGTTCGATAAATATGATCAAAATCAGCATTGCGGCGATTAACTGCTTCCAAATGTGCAGCCAAGTGACAGTTCACAAAGCACATTATGCGGTCATATACTCTCAACCTCAACCCTACACCCCCCTGCTCAGAGAAATATACCATGTCTATCAAATCAATGTCTTAGCAAAGAATGATGAAGACGAATAAAATGCACAATGAATTGGTTAATTGAGCAGAAAGATCGGGAAACCCATCGTTAAATCTGAGTCAAAAGAACTATTTTGGATAAGAACTTCCTCAGTCGTATAGCAACTTTCACTCTTGTAAGAAAAACGTGTGTCCACATATATGTATACAGCCTTATTTAGGCCATAACAGAAGTGAAAATGGAAGATAAGTATCTTGTCCACCATAGGAGATGTACAATGACAGGCTTCCAACCTCAAGTTGAAGCTATTGTCTGCAAGTAATAGCTTGATCTCTAATTACACATTTGTATTTTAAGTTTTGATAACGTTATATATCACTAAGGCCGACCCCACCTAATGGAAAAGGCTTGGTTTGGTTTGGTTTATATATCACTAAGGTTCAACCTATCTTGTAAGGAGGATACTATCTTAGAGTCACCAAAAATCACTACTGGGCTGCAAACCACGTTTTACACACATTTCGAAATGGGGTACACCTTTGCACCTATACACTAAATTTGACGATCTGTAAAGATTATACATACAATATATTTTCATTAAGAAGGACTCCAAAAATAAAGATTAATAGCAAATTTTATGACAGTAATCAATAAGCTTAAACTTTTATGAAATTATAATGAGCAAATACTTGTATCTAACGAAAAGTGCACTTAATTTTATGAATATCAACACTGTTTTATTTTGTTGATTGTTAATATTTTAATTTCTTGAAAATAATTCACTTTTACATACCAAAACATTTTTAAAATATGAGTACTTTATGAGAAGCTTATCTCAATTGTACCGCATTTCAAAATACAAACATACCGAATTCCCATTTTTGTTCCATGTACCAAAACAAACTATGTTTGAAGTAACATTGTACTATCTCACGCATGATATGTAATTGAGATCAAAACATAATTTAATTTGAACATAAACACTTGACACTTAGAATCAAATGAAAACGTTTGGAAAGATAGCCTCATTGCCCTCAACATTTTGGCACCACATATTCTGCCTATCAGCTTATAACCGACACTAATACTCTACAACTCCTATTGATGTAGGATTGAATAGAAGAAGAAAGAATTAGAGAAGAAGAAGAAGAAGGAGGAGGAGGAGCGAGAGGGCAGCAATTGTAGGGAAGAAATAGCCATCAAAATATCATTCAATCAATCAATCGTTTGTCAACCCTAATTAGGGTTTAAATATAAAAGTTCATGGGCCTAACATAAAGGCCTAAAATAAATAAACATATTACTAAAAATAGCCCAAAGAAATGGGTCCAAAATAATAAATAAGATAAAACTAATTAGCTAAACTAAATATTAATAATCAGCCCACAAGACTAATGGTTGGGCCTCTTTGGCCCGACGTCCATAAATACGTCCATATCACCTACCAGTGTCCGCACCACCTATTTCTCATCATCCCATAATTACAATATTGTAAAACCTACGCCAAATTGAACCATGTCATCAAAATGAAAGTAGCCCAAACATTGATTCCAGATACGGTTATAAGCCAGTTCATTAATTCATAAACAGACTTAGGCTTAGCTCTTTGAATGCTCAATTCAGTTTATTCAGCTAATAAACGAGCCAAGTCTAAACATTGTCCAACTTGACTCATTAAACGCTTGGACTTGTTTAATATATATATATATATATCTAAAATTTATTAATTAAATATTTTGTATTTATAGATCACATAGTGTGTTTTTCATTCTAAAACTTCCATGACAATTTATTAAATTTTTAGCTTAACCATTTATATTAGTAATTGTTCTTTGAACTATTAAGTCCCTTAGCAGCATTTTAAATTTATATGTTCTATATATACAAGTTAGTTCTGGCAAGGAAAAGCAATTCATTACCATTAAAAAAAAGTTAGTAATTAGACATATATAATATTTATATGTTAGTGATGTGAAACAATAGAAGATGAATTTAAGTCAAGGAGAGAAGAAATATCCAAGTTAAGGATAAGAACACAGGAAGAGAAGGGAAATCAGCTCACAAGCTTCACTTCAATATCAATTTATAATATTCAACCATAATCTCTACCAACACATGCACCTCTTTAAGTAGAAGAATATAAAAGATAATCAAAAACCACAACCTAGGGAAGACTATTCTATGAGAGACTAACGGACTACTCAAGGGGAATTTTATTTAATAGCCCAAGGAGATGTATATAGTTTATGTCCCATCAATTCTCTCAGATCGAAAAAAAAAATTCGATTTTATCTAGTTGAAACCATGCACTCCAACATTTAATCACTAGACCATGAACAGAGCGGATATGCAAGGTACTCCCGAAGTTCAAGCACACGTAGAAGTGGTGGAATGAACCTAGTGTCCTCACTTAACTCTTTAGAGCTCCAAAGTGTGTCCAGTTTCAAAAAAATACAAAATACAAAAATAACTAGATAGATTTGGACAATGGTCCAGTGTGTGTCTATGTCCAGCACATGTCCAACATAGGCACTATATATTCTCAGAAGCGTTCCTATTTCTTAGCTATTAGATGAAGTAAAAAGGTGAAATGGTCAAACTCCACAAATGGCACACACACAATCACATTATCCATTAAACTTCTAGCTTAGTTTACTGAGTTTTGACAGAGAGAGCTGAAAAACATTAGGGCCATAGGCATAAAGCAGGCCAACACCTCTAAATGTAAGATGTGAGAAGAAATAATGAAACTACCAGAGTGTTACAATAGATTATATGCATTGACTATTCTTACAGAGATTCCATATCATTTTCAAACATGCGTATCAACTTGCCAACACAAGAACTGAGCACTACAGTGAGAGAAAATCTAAACACCAAGCAATAATGTATCGGGATGCCATTGTAGACTAGCAATAAGACACATGCCAGCTATACATGTTATCAAGTTAGGACTCCATTAGAAAATGCAAAAAAAATAAATAGATAAATAAATAATAATGGTGTGAGAAATCCCCAAGCCATGCTTTTTTTTTTTAATTTCCTTCAGCAACAAATACACCCAAGATTAGTTTCACACGCATCACAAATGACCACAGTGAAGAAATTAGAAAGGCATACCTTATTACCAATGGCACGACCTAAACCACAGGCAACAGCTGCAACATCAAGGTCCCCAACATGTGTTCTAAGAGTCTTTCTTACCCTAGGAAGAAGATATCAACCATAGAATAAGTGACAAAATAGTGTAAAAGGTAGATGCCATAAGGAGAAATTTTTAGGAAAAAAGATGCACTACCAAATTTACTTTAAAAGAAAGTGAGAGAGCTACCCCCTGTAATGGGTCTATCCCTAGCATAAAAAGAAACCAGATCACCTAGTGAACTCCTGATGATGAACACTTACTTACCAGATAGCAATGAGCAAGGCCGCCAGCTGTCTGGACCCTACCCGTTCAAAAGTTGATCCTTCATCCAGGACTTTACCTATGTTGTCCTGCCACCATTGCCCTAGTGTACTTCCTTCAAGTCCTACCTACAAATGACATAAAAAACAGTGAACAACTCATATCTATGATAGTGTTCTATATGACTGGGAAAAAGAAAAGGAATACTGATGTCAGAGAGGGAGAAAGAGTTTGTGAAGGGCACTGCTTCTTGCTATTGTATGGAGTTTGCTCTAGGCAACAAAAACCTAAACAAATTCATGGTCAAAATTTTCAAAATGCAAACTCCTCCTTCAATGCTTCGAACTTATCAGCAAGGAATACTTCGAAACTTGAATGTAAATGGGTATTTTTGTTACATGGACCCTTTGCACCGCACCCCCCTCTTTCAACAGCTACCCACATCGCTATGAATATATTTTCACAATGGTTTCCACTCCAACTTGGACTCACGAATGATTTATATATGATTAGAAAAGGTGGTCATAATTTACATTTCTTGCTTTTGATATGGAGACAAATAGAAATCCCTTTCCTCAACATCCCATTTAACTGGGGGATTTTGGTTCAGATAAGACCAAGGTGCCAGATTGGGTATTGAGAATGTGGCTCAAATGAGACCAAGGTGTTAGAATTGGTATTGAAGAGGATGAAAACATTTAGAAATTTTTGAGTTTCTTGTGAGGGGTTTGACGGAGAAATTATGAATTTTTTTGTGTCAATTGAAAAGAGATGGAGAAATTCAAGACTGAAGGATCAGAATCATCTTGTTGAAATGTAATAAAATTGAGGTGTACAAGAGGATAAGGGGGAAGGTTTCTTTTGTTACATTGATGAAGCTAAAATGTTGGCTTGGAATGTTGGGTTTGGGGAGGGAAGCAACCATAATTAAAATTGCCTTGAGATGGTGGTAGTCTAATGTAGTATGCTTGTAGGAAACTAAACTCGAAATGATGGACAATATGATGGTGAAGGGGATTCGGGGAGGGAGATGAGTGAATTGCATGGATCTTCTTATGGTGGGATCTTCGGGGGGTATTCTTATTATGCGGGACAACAGGTTGCTCTCAGTGGAGGATAAAAAATCGGGGAGCCTCTCCATATCTGTTTAGTGTAAGTTAACATGAGCAACTAGACAGAATAAACTGACTCCAATAGCAGGGAAGTTATGCCTCTGAGGCATCAAATGTATTCTAAGGTTACAAGACCAGAAAAATAAAAATGTGTGTTATAGAGAGAGAGAGAGTGTGTGTGTTCCTTCAATGGTTCTCAAAGAGTTCCAAAGAAACTCTGTTCAACAACAATGTAGATCTACTCGAAAATGTCCACCAACGTCAGGCACAAAAACATGTCCAAAATCTTAAATTTTCTCTTATTTGTGGAAACATTTAAAATACATTTATTCCAAATAGAATGTCAACATAATGTAAAAGAGTTGAAGAGGGTCTTACAGTTTCTTTTGCTGCAGACATTGCCAAAAAACCTGCACCCATTTCCACTTCTTGCAATCCAACAACAACAATGCCAACATCAGATACTACAGAACCAAGCCATGACATAAGTGCGTCATGGGAGGCTCTTCCTTGACCAACATTCCATGTGCCAACGAGTATTTTAATATTTTCTCGTCTAGTGTAACTTTGTTCTTTCGCAGCCAAATCTGATCGCAGAATGTGGTCCAGTGGTCCAGGAGATGAGATGTTCCATCCACGTATTCCGCCATGATTACCGAGGCTAAAAATATAACCTCTCCCTATTACTAATTTCATAACAGGACTGTTGTGAGAAACCCAGCTTGCAATCAAAGTGCCCTCAAGATCCAACACCTGGATCGTACCACTCACATAGCCAACCCATATCCGTGACCCCAAAGTGCAAAAGCATTGAACAGCAAACGGATGGTGATGAAAATCTTGCAAGCGATTGCCATTTCCATCCCACTGCACAAGTAGGCCATTTGAACATCCGGTCCATATCATTCCATCTACAGTTAGCACTAAAGCTTCTGTTCTTTTGGTATCTTCTGCAAATGCCCCCGCACCCTTTGCAACCCGACGAACAGCATCTGCAGCTCCCATTATAGCATTACGTGAACGCTGCAGAAAGCTTCCATATGATTTCTCCTTTTTCGATTTGGAAACAGATTTTACATTCATCTCATTTTCGACAGCTTGATCATGAACAGATGGCATGTCAACTCGGTTCTCAATCTGACCATCAATATTATATACTTTTAAAAGTTCCCCTGTACGAGCATCCCTGCAGTTCACCACTATCAGGATAATTAAGATTGATAAATGAAATATAATTATCAGTAAAAAGGCACCAAGGAAGTTATGCTTTCCCTAAAATTTTGAAGCTATAAACAACGGACCAAAAATGATAAAATAGAGAAGAGGGAAAATTAAAGAAATAGAAGTAATCTTTTCTTCACAAATACCCATTCAGAAAACACAAAACTGATAAATCAGAAGAAGGAAATTACATAGGCCCATTATCCTCGGGGTCAGGACAAAGCCAGGATTGTTTGTCCGAAGTGGCCAAATTTAGGCTCTTTTCTGGGACCAAATTTTGGCCTAGAAAGAAATCAAAACTAATATTATAAATTATATTTAGCAAAATAAAAAAATAAATTAATTTATAAAACCCAAGTAATTTATAACAGTAATACATCACAAAAGTAAATATTTACAAATAAAATTCAGCTTCATGCACTAATCATATGAATTTTATCAATTAAAATGACACTTGATGTTTTTTCATGTTACGAAATTTATCAATAATTAAATCTATAGTAAATTTCTCTGCAATTTCCCTTTCACCTAATCGGATACTTTATTTTAACAATACTTATAGCCAAAATTACATGCTCAGGAGCTACAATAGGAACTGATATTTTTTTGCTTTACATGAACTAACCCTGTATCATTTGATTTTTCTTCTTAATTTTATTTTACATTTCTTTTCTAGTTTCTTAAATATTGTGTTGTTCATAATAGGTTTAAATTTTTAAAAGTTTAAATTTTTAAAATATTTAGACTACGAATATTTTTTATGCTTAAGTTTCTAGGATCATTTGAATTTTAGATAATTTTTTATGTTATTTTTGTTTCTTTCTTTCTTTCCCTTTTTTGTTAGTAACAACAAGTGATAGGTTGGTTTGTATAGATGCCAAAATTAGTTGGGCTTCTAAATTTTGGACTAAGAAAAAAATATTTAAAATTTAGGGAAGTTTATCCATTCTCTAAAAACTTATATCTATTAATAGTGCTAAAACTGACTTTAGCATAAAAAAAGTTTTGACCCAAAAATTTATGTATACTAGTGGTATATTCCTTGACTGGCGTCTACTAATTTCTAAAATTTTAAGGGCCTTAACCATAGCTCAAAAATTTACATCACGGATGGTATTTTCCCAAACTCATTCCCCCTCCCCCGACCTTAACTCCCGTTGTCCCTGATTAGAGCTATAGCCACATTCACTTTTCGTATTAGCATATGTCTTGCCATGTGAGACGGTGAATCATAGATGCAACCTAAAGGTTGTAGCAATGTCGCAACCAAAAAGAAAAAAAAATGGAAAAAAGATTGCCAAATAGTTGGATATGACAAGGTGAAGGTCCAATAATGGACTAATCTCAGGGCAACAATGAATAAAATGCAAACCTACCACAATGAGAAGGATAAAGACCCAGCAGCCCACACTTTAGCTCTGATATTATCAGATAACAAATATTTCACATCTGAAGAAGATATACTAGAGACACCATTGACCATGACTTGGCTTTTAAGGTCGATGCATGATCTCTCCACTAGTAAAGCAGCCATGTGTCTCTCCTCTGGAGAGAGAGAGAGAGATTTGTCAATAGCTTTCCATGGCCAAATCTTTATACATCCACCATCAGAACCCGTCCATATGTCACCTGGATCCAAGCAACAAGAGGTTAAAAACAACTACATAAGGTACAACAGCTCTTGAAAGCTCTTTGTCCCGCATTATAATATATTTTTATGCACTCATCTGAAATTAAAGCAATAAAACTTAATTAGAGCATTGGACACTAATAATCTAGCCCAATAAACATGCAGGGAGTTTTTAATACAAATTTTGCCAAACAATCTTCAATCCCACATGTTCGTAATACTGATAACAGAGCAATATTAAGACAAATATTTCAACAGATAAGGAATGGCAGCAGCATAGGTATACATTTTTCCACTCTTTTTTTTTTTTTTTTTAATATTTTTGCGCAATGCACGTTGCGAAGGGAATAAAGAGGAGTTACCGTGAGAAGATATAATCATGGACAGGATGGGACCTCTATGAGCCTGCCAAGAGAGCCCTTCCTTGAAAGGAGTATCATCCAAAGGCTGTTCCATCTTCCAAGACCTAATCCTACCGTCCTTGTGACCTGACCATACCAATTTACTACCAGAGTCAGCAATCAAACACACTGTGGGCGAGGTGTTGCTGGATTCGTAAAATGGTGCAGCTTCCTCGTCCCCCCTCCGAGTCCTACCGCCCAATCCAGTTCCAGGCTCGTAGGCATCGGCCAAGCTCCAAACCCTGACGCCGGACTCTTGGCCCGCCCAAAGCTGAGTGTCCGTAGAAGCAATAGTTCTCAAGAACCTGCCAACCTGAGTCTCCCTGAGAGGATGGGGCCTGAGCTCGAGGACCGGCGGACGGCCAGGATGGACGGCGGCGCGCGTGGGGACCTTGAAGATTCCGGAGCTGCCGCCGTCTGCGACGAACTCCTGGAGCGGGGGGTGGAGTTCGTCGGAGGAGCATTCGACGGGGAGGGTATGATCGAGCCTGTGGTCGTCGGCGGTGGTGGTGGCGTAGGGGTAGAAGTCGCGGTCAACAGAGGAGCAGGAGTCGTAGTAGCGTTGGATATGTTGGGTGTCGAGGCTGTGCTTGCGGAGTTGGTGGTTGCGCTTGTGGTTGTCGCTGGTTTTGGATCGCAAATGATGGCTGTAGGAATAAGACTTGCGGCGGGGCGGAGCGTCGGAAAGAGCCTCTAAGGCGTCCGTGTCCTCTGGTTCAGGGCTTTCATCATCCATTTTAGTGTACTTTGGAGGCTCAGATAGAGCCAGAGTTTAGTTGGAGAATCGAAACAATACCATAACAAATAACAATTACGCGCCGATTTGATTGACGATGAGACAGAGGGAGAGAGGGAGAAAAAGAGTACTTGGATTCAAAATGGTGATCATCCACACGGAAAACGAAGAACGAAAACCACATTGATTCCTTCGGAACACCAACACGCAAGCGCGCGCACAGAGAGAGAGAGAGAGGGCTGTCGCGGGCGGAGAGTGAGGCGAAGCTTGCTGGGATTGTTTGGATAGGAATGTTTGATTCGTTAGAGTTAGTTGCTGCTGTCATTGATTGGGTTCCGGAGTTTGTGATGTGACTTCCAACTCCCGCCTCTATTCTGCTTTTTATTTAGGCAATATAATAATAATAATAATAACAATAATAATAATATCTAAATTTGTCGTAAAATCGAATAACTGAATTCAGATTTTGCGGCCAACTTCTAAAGCTAGAAAAAAAGTCTTGAAAATAGCTTTAAAAAGTGCCTAAAGGTGCTTTTAAACAAACT